>APFE030185971.1:0-18102 GCA_000404065.3 Pinus taeda
CAATTGTGATATATATATACAGACCCACAGGACCATTACAATACACTGTAATACAACATCGCATTTGCCACATCACAAGTTTTTAAAGCTATTGTCACATTAAAACCCCAATTGCGATATAAGTATGTGGACCCGCTACACCATTATATTACATCCTAAAGAAATATTGCATCCATCACATATCGCAAGTCTTGAAGAGATGTAACAATGGAAATCGCCGATTACAATAAGATTATGGACCCGATGGGTATATTAACCACTGCTTAAGATTGCATCACATCTGCTCCATCGGCAGTAGTGAAATCACTGTGTTATGTGCGAACCTCCGAAAAACTGCGATTGCGATTAAGGTGATGATGTGGCTGGTGGGACCACGTATTATATGTTTTGTTTTTTAACTATGTTGTTATATGAAGATTGATGATGTTGATTATCAGGGGACAGAGTATGTTATGGGCACGACTTGTAAAAGACCTCTAGAAGTTGCGATTGTGAGAATGACACGGCATGTGGATCTCCAATATGGGTATAACCTCTCTTGTGATGTGATTTCCATGAACAATTAATGTATATTGTATGAATATTAAAAATGGCCTCTCTGATATAGTTTTTAATATGCAACACTTTTGTAATTCAGCTTCTCTTCCGAATGAACATGTCCTTTGAGTATTGGTGAGTTCGAAGAGACAGAGGAAACCGAAGAGCAAGCGCAAAGGAAGCCAAAATATCAAGCAAGCGAAAAGGAAGCCAAAAGGTCAGGTGTATCAGGCATATCAGGCATATATAACAGAGAACAAGGAAAGTTTATTGGCTGGTGAAACTGTAAGAAACTGAGGAAGCCGAAGGTCTGGCAGACTTGGAAGAAATAGAGTATGTCGTAGGTCCAACAGAACAGTAAAAAGGAGGCTGAAGGCCCAACTGGACAGAAGAAAGCCGAAGGTCCAGCAAGACAGAAGGAAGATGAACGGCGCAACGAAAGACAAAGATATGTTTGACCTCGGACTACTCAAGTAAGATTTCATTAGTCATTAGTTGAAGGGAGTAGTGGACAACACCAACATTAAAGTATTTGCAAGTATGTTCTTTGGAGGTAAGATACCGTGACAATCACTTCTAAAGCAGTTATTTTGACAATAAAAAGCAGAGGCTTGAAAATAGAGAATTATTTAATGCATACATTGAAGCTTAGCCCAGATATCTTGTTGGAAAGCTTCAACAAATCTTGGAAACATTATTGAAGATCATGATGCCTATTTGAAATCATCATGAGGTAACTTTGCAGACTTTGTGTGGACAGTATGAAGAGTTGTGAAGACTCCTTCATATAAAAACAGGTTTTCATTGATGCTGTAGCATGGAGACTATAGTGAAGTTCTAAATTGAAAGAATTCAATAAAGAGGATTTTGGGAGCAGAAAATTAGAATCTAACATGCCTTGACAAGATAGGGTCGGAGCCCTTGGGGTTGGTGCCTCAGAATTGGAAGGATTGATGTCCTTGGAGTCGGTGCTCCTAAATCCAAGGTTGGTGCCTTGACAAGACAGGGTTGGTGCCCTAAAGGTTGGAGCCTCACAAAAGACCAAGTTGGTGCTTGGCAACAGATTGAAGACATATATATATATTGTATCTGTTTTATTGTAAAGATTATATGAATAAAAGCATCTATTGCTATTGTTCATTTTTGTGTTCTAAATATACATAATTTAACTGGTAAAAATAACAATTGAAAATAAATACTGATTCACCCCCCCGGTATTTCCAACAATGTTGAGCACAAGAGAGAGAGGTACATAATAAAGAAATGGAGGTCAAATAATCATGTAGATCATGTAACCTATTCTCATTATGTCTACAAAACCTTATTATTATCGTATTCGTTGGTCTGCCACCAATAATATTCATTATCTTTCTAGAAAACCAGATGAATTATAAACACACCACAGAGACAATGACTCTCCTTTGAAGCTAGAGGAAAACATAATTATAAGCATTGTATTGCAGTATATGAATTGAATTCCTTAATTTAAGGAGGGATAACAAGCTCGAATGTTGTCTGATATAACAGAGTGGAGAAATAAATAAATTTAATAGAAAAAACAAATACATACCAACCAAACCAAAGATAATATTTGGATTTCAACTAACGTTATATAGAGTTTCTTTGTTTAGAATACCAAAACTAAGAATCCAAAAACCAAAATCTATGGATTTGTTATAAATTTATTTTAGCCTAAAGCAACTTTTTTATACTGTAAGTTTTCTTAATTTCGAGTTTTTCTAATGAAACAAACCAAAGATTTTGAAAAGCCATCTTCTGCATGGAGAGCATATGGGTTAAGTGTAAGATCTTTCCTTTGTAGTGGAGGGTGATGACTCAAACTCTAAGTGATGGTGATTTCACTACATAAGCATGAGGCAAGCTGAAGTGCACATCTCCTAGGGTTGTTAGTTGTGTGGTCGTTCACCATGAAACTCACTCACAGAGTCTTCAAGCCACCCTTCCAAAGATGGAGTGAGTGAAAATGACGACATAATAAAATACTTGGATTGGAATTAGGCGAAACAAAAAGTCCAAGTTTCTCCTTTTTTCTTTAAAATTGACAGAGATTAAAAAAATCACTGAAAATGAATCCCACTATGGGATGAATTATTTCCGAAAAATTCTAACCAATGGAAGTTTCAATTAATCGCCTACCTCTATTTTTTTCACTTATTTATAACAATATAAATTGATCATGGATCTACACCACATGGACAACAAAATGTGATATCATCTATGCTCTAAAGGGTTTTTTATTGTCAAATTCGACATAGTCAAGGAAAAGGAATATGCCCTCAATGAGGGACCATGGTTCTGGGGCAAGGCGGGACTATTCATGATCCCTTGGTTCCCAGGTTTTGATGCCACAACTATGGTTGTTTCTAAAATGCCTATTTGGGTCAAGATACACAACCTCCCACTACATTTCTGGCATCCCAAAGTATTTGCGATAGGAAAATTTCTCAAGTCAGATGTGGAAAGAGTCTCAAAAGGCATATTCACTTTCGCCCGAATACGTGTTGAGGTAGACCTTAGTCAAGGATTACCTGATAGTGTTATTCTGATCCATAATAACATACAGTGGACACAACCACTTGATTATGAAAATACGACATTCAGCTACTGGGGTTGCCAACAAACAAGTCACCTTCTCAGTACCTGCCCACAAGTTAAAAAAGACACCAAAATAAATAAGAAATAGTCACAAAAACAAAAAGGCTGGCAACGCACAGATCATCCAGATGAAACAACAGTAGAAGAGGAGACAGCAAAGAACACTGCAAACAACATCGAGCAGACTGAACAGATCAATCCACATACAGACAACAAAAAGCATAATTCTGCATTAATACAGCGGCCAAACAACCATTCGCAGTAGTACAAAAAACACGCAACCGGGAAAGAAGTCAGTGGCAACAAACAAATTCATGGATCAGAGGGATCAGATTCGTCAAAGAATATCTTACTACTACCAACGAGAATCACATGTCTATTGTAACTTCCACTCCCAACACATGTGGTTGGCGAAAAGTGTAAAAGAAGAAAGGTAGGAAAGAAAAGATTAGTCTTATATGGATTCTAAGAAATCGGGACCTGTTATTACTACATCTACAACATGTAATTTTTCTCTCTTTGAATAAAATTACGATTTTTCCCAGGGAAAAAGCAATATAAATTGATCGAAATAAAAGGGATATAAAGTCATTTCTTTTTCTCTTCACGTTTTATTTGAATTAATAGAACTCCAATTCAACCCTAATGTCCCCAACCCCCCCTTCCCCCAAATGCACATAAACCCACCAGAAACAAAAATATAGAAATCTTAAGACTATTTTATTGTCCATAAAAACCAAATTCATCCATGATATTTTTTGCGAGAGTCAAATAACTTCAATTGAGAAAGAAATAAATTTGGCAGATTTAGAGGGGAATATTTCATAACAGAAATCTACTGTATTCCATTAAATGACCTCCAAGCATAGTTTAAGGGTTTTTGGTGCATGGTGAAGGGTTTCCTTGTATTCCTTTTTTATATTATTTATAGGACACAAAACGAACAACTTCAAGAGAGGAACAAAGTTTTGAACTCAGACAAAATGTGATTGTGTGAGACTGGCCTACCTTCTTTAGTCTCTGTGGAATGCATGTATGATATTGTGACTTGGGCCACTCGTAGTGCACATTTTTTGTCGAACAAAGTTACTCCATATGATTCAAACTGAGAAACAAACTTACAAGCAGGGAATTGAGAAACAAAAATATGAGTTGATGAACTTATTTTGACTCGACACAACAACAAATGTGTTGATCACATGGAATTAAGAAGTTGTTGGTCGTGCATCGCAAAAATCGACATGGTCTTTGTTGTGTGGTCATGCCCCGTAAAACTCGCTCATAGAGTGTTAGAACCATTCCTCTGAAAATGCAACCATTGGAAATGACATTCAGAGAGACCCTAAGGGCAGAGGAAATATGCCCTGGAACTCCAGCGAAAAAATAATATGCACAAATGTCAAGCGGAGAGGAGAAGAATGTAGCGTATGGAAACAACAAGTTTACTAGCAGTTTTGGATGTTTACTGCCATCGACAAAGTCTTCGTCATGCTGTCATGCACCAAAAAAATCATGTTCACTACCATAGACTTCATGAAGAATTCATAGAAACCCAAAGGGCATAGAGGAAATATGTTTTGGAACTCTGATGTAAAAATGATGCGCACAAATGTCAAGCAGAGGGCTTAAGGGTCAACATAAAAATCTATGAATAGATGCCAGATGAAGACATGTAGATGAAAACAATAGGTGCACTAATCCAAAAGAAATGCCTATCGACGTAAAAATACATGTATCCCTTTGGAAATTTTGTAACTACATCATATAAAATCAATATAAAGAAAGAAGCCCTTGCATAATCGTTATTGTTATATATATGTATAATCATGATTAAAAAAACATTTTAATTGCATGGCATTAAATAAGAGCTGAAATGTATTTTATCCATATATAATTGTTGGTGATAGATGATATAGTTTTTATTTATTATTGGTTAAAATTATGATGGTTGCATTATAATTATTAATAGCTAAAAAATTATAAGTCAAAAAAATTATAAAATATTGAAGTTTATTAACCAATACAATGAGATGTTTCCCACATGTTTTTCTTTAAAATTAGTTAAATAAAAGTCCATTCAGAGTGGTTTTAGGGATAATTTTTTTGAAAAGCTTGTCCTAGAAAATTGGGTTTCTAAATTTGCAAACTATTTTATTTATTTATTTTCTTTTATAGATATATCATTTAAGGCAAAAATAAATTTTGTGAGGATGCAAGATTGGCCGACTGAAAAAACTAGGGCCAAATAACATATTTAATAGGAAATGTTTTCTTGAATATGGTGTACTTTTGCATAACAATTAGCACTATTACACTATCTAACAAACAATGAGACTTGTAGGATATCCACAAGTATTATTAAACAATGTTAGTCGATTTCCTAATGAATATCGATTAAATGTGCAAAATGAAATGTTTATTCCAAGATGTTCTTGAAATGTTAATTCATTTTGATACTATTTTGATGTTAAATTTGAAGTAGTATTAAACAAATGTGAGTTTATTTGCCCTAATGATATAGAACATGCAAAATCAAATATTTACTCTAAGGTGTTCTTGTAGAGGTCTTTTATCTACTATCATCTTGTGTCAGTTATTAAAATAGTGTATCCCAAGTGACTTCCTACAACCTTTTTGTCAAAGGGCAGGAAATCAAGACTACACCTTAGAGACGAATCACTCAAGAAAAAGAGTTTGCAACATTTGAGAGAACCAGTGAATAATATATTAGATCATGAAAAGAGAATAACTCTAGCTATGGTTCCTATAGAATAAAAGAATAAGTCACTTCTAGTAGAGAATCAAAGTGGTCACATGATGATCTTACAAACGAGAGTTGGTTATTTGATATACAAGAACCAAGAGCAAGGAAACATCTACAAGAGTGTTTGTAAGCCCACTATTAACCTAACCACCTAGAAATACGTAATAAATGAGTGTGGAATAGGTTGACTTCAAACCTAGTAAATGATATAAGAATTATTACAGTAGGATTAATTGTTGAGAAATGAAGCTTACACCATTCTCAATATTTCAACATTCCCCCTTGAGTTGAGTAGGAGGCCACGAAGAATAATAATGAACACAATGAGAGAGCAGGTTTATATATACCCAATACAAGTGGATTTGGTGTATAGATACCATACACAAATACAACTAAGAGTTAGCTTACATAAATATTCAATATAAATGGAGGAGGTGTATGGATTCCCATTTCAAATAGCACTAAGAGTGGACGTATTGGATTCCAATTTGTATACATTTGAAATAAGACAATTATAAATGAGTGTCTATGAATAGATAACTCAATATATGATGTGTTGTGACTAAAATACAAAATGAGAATGGGTTTACGAAAGCCAACTCAATACAAATGTGGGTGGGTTTGTGGACATACAACTCAAATATGATACAAAGTGGGTTTATGGGTGCCCAACATAATAAATATGAAACTGGGTTGATCAATACCTAACTCAATCTAAATGGGAATAGGTTTATGGATACCCAACTCAAATATATCTAAGAGCTAGTTTTTACATATGAAAATGTGTTTATAAATATGCAACTTGATAAAATTGAGAGTGGCTAGCTCAATACAAGTTCAAGTGGGTGGTGAACACAAAAGTGAATGGGTGTATGGATACCCAATTCGAATAAAGGTTGTACTTAGTCAACATACAAAATTGAGTGGGTTTATGGATAGTTAAATTTGAACATGAGGCCTTGGAGAGAAGACATTATGTATCAAATTCTCTCCTTAATGTTGAATGCAAGCCATATATTGAAGATATACCCTAACCCCTCAAAATATAATATCTTTCACACAAACATGTTGTCATTACTTATTGAAGGTGGTTGCTAGTGGAAGTGTAGAACTAAAATATGTTGAGTCATTTATGGAAGAATAATATATAAAGAGCAATGCAGAATATCTTGTAGGCTCATGGATTAAAAACATCAATGAGGAAAAAGTAATTTACCTCCTGCGAGAGCATGTGGTCATAGGCCCATAAATGTCATTCTAAACCAATGGTTGAAAATAAATCCTCATAGGACAATAAATTGAAGCATCCGTTGCAAATTCACAAATTCCTAAAATATAAATAATATCTCCAAATTTGGTGAAGTCCATAATGACTTATAAAAAAAATAATATGTGCTATCAACTATTGTGACTAGAATGGTTATAGACAATATCTTGGAAGTAGACCCATGTACTTGATCCAAATATCATGAAATATGAATCATTGATGTCATATATTAAACATTAGGAGGAAGTGTTTTCATGAGGTGTATCCATAGTCCCTCGCTCCAAAGAATGGTAGTTATTTGTTTTCCCCAAATAACATAGTCAAGCTTATTTAACTAGGAAAATATCCACACCGAGTCTGTATATTCAACAAGAAACAAGAACCCTATATAAAATCATTTGAATTTCACCTTTATATATCTAAGTGGAAAGGTATCAACCATTTTGAGGAAAATTTGCAACAAAAGACAAGTGCATTTATTATTAAAGAGGGTTTGAAACCCAACCAATAAAGGAGAGTGTACTGATTTCAAAGGAGGGTTTTGAACCTTGGAAAGGTACTAACAACTCCTAGAAAATAGATTTGCAATAAATGGAGAACGCACTAGACTAAAAAGAGTGGTTTAAGCCCTAGAAAGATCCCATTAGCTCTTGAAAAGTAGGCCTATAGCAAAAAGCCAATGCACTAGCCTTAAAACACTAAATCAATTACAAAAACATTTATTTGAACCGTTGGTTATGTAATCACAAAACAACAATGATCCCACCAACAAAGAAATTTAGATAACTGTGGAAAATGAGTAAAAAAAATGATTTGAAAAATTTAAGTGACAAAGCAATAGTGATGCCACCTATATAGTCTCCAAATCAATTATTGAGGTGAGTCCTTGATGGAGGGTTTAAACCTTAGGAATTTTTTTAGTAAACCTTAGCATAGAGAAAAAATTCCAAACCATAGATTGGAATAACTTAGTGTAATGAATCATATCGACAAAAGTATTTGGATAAAAGATTGAATAGCATAATGGAAGTTTATCTCTACGTCGATTGTATGTTTAGATTCACAAAAGATAGAAGAACAAATGAAACACCAACAAATTGTAAATTAAGTGAGAAATCAAAATGAAAAATGAATTCCCATAATCAACAAACCATAGCATGAGGAGAGTGCAATGTATGATATGGTCCATGTCAATGAAAATAATCATTCACTTTATTAAAGAATGAAAATGATTGGATGATACCAGTTAAAATTTTCAAACCATAATGTGTAGATTTTGCACTTGTAAAAGCTGGACAATGAATTTTTTTTAGAAAGATTGTAAATTTTGAATATGCTAGGATGTTAAATGAAAATATAGAATAGAAAGTACAAAACTAAACTTTCAACTTGGTAAATTGTGTTTCATTAAATCTGGAAAAAAATGCATTACATAACCCAAAACTGCTAATCACTAGCACACAATCAATTTTACAATGAAAAATATGGAAAAAATAATCAACCCCATGTTTCCTTCTTTAAAGATGAGTAATATTGAATATGCTAATACTAGGATGTTATAATGAAAATATAGAATAGAAAGTACAAAACTGAACTCTCAACTTGGTACATTGTGTTTCATTAAATTTGGAAAAAAATGCATTGTACAACCCAAAAATACTCCGCTAATCATTAGCACACAACCAATTTTACAATGAAAAATATGGAAAAAATAATCAACCTCATCTTTCTCTCCTTTATAGATAAAGAATGCATCAGGAGCATAGAAAAATAACCTTTCCCATGAATTCCAAATTAGAAAAGGAAAGACCTAATCTAACTTTGAAAAAACAATGTTAGATTTGGAAACTTAAAATTTGGAAAATAACAAAAGCAAATCCTAAACTCAGAGTTGTAAATATGGAAACACAATTAAATCATTGTTAAAATTGAAACCAATTTAACATTGGAAAGACATCACTTCTAATTTTACAATAATTAAAACTAGAACCACTTAAATCTAACTCATGCATCCCTACAACATGCATATACCCTTTACTTCACTATCCAATAATCTACTATTGCACCAAATTAGTGTTGTTATTGGTTCCAATAAAGTGCACCCTTTTTATTAGAGTAAGAATAATAACCAAACAATCACCCGTAAAAGCTAAGACTCCATTTTATGAAATTGTTGACGCCTAGAGACAAGATTAGATAAATCCATGTAAATATTGAAAAAAAAAAAACAAACAAACAAACAAAAAAAGACAAGATTAGATAAATCCATGTAAATATTGAAAAAAAAAAAAACAAAAAAACAAAAAAAACAACCAAAAAAAAATTAGAAACTATAAAGACCCAGTAACTCCATGTTTTATATTAATATAAAACATAATTCAATTTTGTGGAATTTCATGTTCCATATTAATACAAAACATAATTCTTCGTGGAGTGACCTTCTGGTCTGACTGACTTGGTATCAGACCCGGCCCCTTTTTAGCTTCCTCCTACTCCTACAAATATGCTTTTCCTGCCATTTCCCTGTCCCTCTGCATTCTATTTTTTCTACTGATACTCTATTGGGGTGGAAACTCCTGGCGCTGTTGGTGCCTCTCTTTCATGTAAAAGATTGGCGGCATAGCTGATGTAATTCCTTATGAGCCCCTGGGTGGTGATACAAATCTCATTCTCTTGGATGGCCGACTCAGGCCTCGACTTCTCGATTTTTTGATATTTGTGCTTGTTTCCATAGAAACCCGCCGTTTTTAGATCTCAGCGACATCAACAATTTTACTTATTGCCTGACCCGTTGCCTTCAAGGAAATTTCCCGTGCCTTTCTTTCCTTGGTACGTTGATGGAACGCTAGAGTCAAGTTTGCCTTTAGTGCGGTGGTTTGTAGGCTGCGCCGGAGGATGTAATTGGTATTCGCTAATTCACTCTTGTAATGCATTGAACGCCGCATTGAACTCCTAAGCCCTGTGTATGGTATTGAACTGTGGAAGCCGTGCGATTAAAGGGAGCGTAGCATAAGCATATACTTCGTGTTCGTGCGATATGCTAACAGTGACCATCGATAGTCCTTGTGCTTGGAGCTAGCTGGTAATTGCTGCAGTGAACGGTATGCGATAATCCCTTGGAGTCGATAAGCTAGTATGCATTTCATTTGGTGCATTGAAGTTTTTAAATATGACATATGTTTGATTCATATAAAGCAACATGACATAAAGTGATAAATGCGTTATAAGTTGAGCTTTTTTAATGGAGGAGTTAAGGGCTATGCCATGGTGTAATATCAAGTTGTTTTTAGTGTGATTTTTTGAAAGTTTTTTGGTGAGTTTTTATGGTTTAATTTCTCTAAAATCTCACTTCAATTTTTTTTGTGTGATTCGGGCACGGAAAATCCAAAAAGTGTAATATTGAAGTACATTGACTTCATTTTTAAAAGGGCCATCGTATATAATATATTATGGGCATATAATATTATATATGAAGTGGGTTGAATTGAATAAGATATGCCACCTATTATGTTAAGGGTGGAAAGGAGTGATGCATTAATATATTGAGAGTTTAAATGTTATATATATTTTTTGAGTTGATTTTTTTTTTTTAATATTAGTAAAGAAAGCATAATTACATGATTCTATGTAACGATATAGTATCAAACTTAACAACAAAAAACTTAAACAGAAAGTAAAAACATAAGTTGATTGTTGTACTATCATCCACTGTTTAGAAGTCCTTAGATACAAAAAAGCAAGGAAAAAAAAGCAAGTGACATATGCTAGTCCTATATAAGAGATCATAATAGTGCCAAAATCAAATCTAGAGTCTCGGTTATATACATCAATGACTCTAGGAGGAGCTAAAATGCCTCTTTTGGAGAGTAAGTCAACGATGAGGTTTTGCTCCCTATATATATGGTTGAAATCAATGCGCTGAAATGCATTAATCAGGATACGAATGCGCTTCATCCAATATGTCAGAAGATGAGGCTGGAAACATGACAATCCCTTTATCCAATCAATGCATCCTTTAGAGTCCCCGAAAATATGCAGATTGGAAATGTTGAGCCAACTAGCAGTGAATAGCAGCCCCCATAGTGCAATGATTTCCACTCTGTTGTTGGAACCATAACCACCTTCCCACCAAAAGTGATCAAACTTATCAAGTTCAATAGCAATGAGAACACCACATCCACACAGTGCAGATTTACATGCTCCATCGAAGGATCCCACCAGATATTCATTCTAGATGTCCTGCAATATGACCTGTCTAGATTTTTTAATTTGTTTCATGGGTCCTATCTCAAAAAAATGAGAAACAACCCCCATAACAGTGTATCTAATATCAGATTGCTTATCTTAAAAAATGATAAGGTTCCTGCAGCGCCATATGCCCCAAATGATGAAAAAAGGAAGGGTACCAAAAACTTGTTTTTTCTGAAACCAATGCTTAAAACATGTCAATAGTGTAATATGCTTCCAATCCTCCATAATTTGGAATACACTGAGGACCGAAAACCAATTTTTTGTGGAAACCAGTTAGTTCATGAAGAGTTGTTCAACATCTTCCAATTTTTGCTTGCACAACATGAAGATACTAGGACCAATGAAACCTCTGTGAACTAAATTCTTCCAAGCGAGAACATTGTCATTCAAGACCAGCCATCCGAAATATTTAAGCTTCAATGGGAAGTTCCATTTCCAGGATTTGTGGAACTAGGATAACTCCACAAAAGGATTGGTTGGGATGGAAGTGGACCTCTAAATGTCTTTGGTGACAATCAGGTTCTTGTGGACTTGTCCAACCCGTCTCATTTTATCAATCATATCTGAAATAAAAATACCTGCAACCTCAAGCTGTCTAATATAAAGAGACCATTCGGTAGTCAGAAGACCCGATAGATCAATGTCCTCTGCCCGAAGCCAAGTCTGAAGATATGGAGAGTGAGCTCCAAAAGAAACAATATGAGATAGAAGATAAATAACTCTGTCGTGCAAGTGTTATAAGAGAGGAACATATAGCATGCGAACCCCTTGGGAACCACCTATAGTGTCCAGCCCAACCTCGATCCTACCACCATCACTGACCTCCCAGCAAAGCCCTGCAAATAGCCAATGCCTATGTCTCATCACATTGCGCCATATAAATGAAATTGAGAGAGGGATTTTAGCACCACCTTTAATCCAGAATTTGAAGTCCCAATAACCCAAATATTTACCTTTAATGATCTGAGACCATATACCCCTACCCGTCAATCCTCTCCACAAACTTTTGCATCTGAGAGCCCTATTAAAAGATAAGGTGTCCAGGATCCCCCATGTTCAACAACTTTAGATAAAAGAGACAGTCTAGCCAAATGAATCTTGCATGATTGCTCTTTATCGGACTAGAGAAATATAGCTAGAATTGCATCAATTTTATGTATGATCTACAATTGAAGCATATAGAGATGCATCCAATATACAGATAAAGACGAAAGACCAAATTTGATCAAAATGAGCCTACCCCCAATGGAGAGCCACCTGAAAGTCCAGTTTTTTAATTTGAGATCGATTTTTTTTATGATCCAACTCCAATAAGCGATTTTGTATAGATTCAATGTAATTTGGAAGCCCAAATATTGAAAGCTAGAGTCCACATCCCGTGAAGAAATCCCAAATAGACTACAAATTTGTTCGATCACATCCCCAGGCACTTGTGAAGAAATCACTTCAGATTTGTGTGAGTTCTTGATAAGTCCCGAAGCAGATCCGAAAATGTTTAAAATATGATGAAATTGCGACCATTCAGAGATAGAAGAATCACCACCAATCATGAGGTCATCAACAAAAATCAAATGTGTAATATGAATCTCTCTAGTCATAGTGATGCCCTTGATCAAGCCTCTATCCCCGAAGTCCAAGATTTTACTACTGAGAGATTCCATAATAAGAATAAATAGAATTGGGGATAAATCACATCCTTGCTTTAATCCTCGGTGTGCTTTGAAAAAACCAGTAGGGAGGCCATTAATAATCACAACAAAATTGGTGAAGGATACGCAAGCTAAAATCCAATTAGCATTGTGGATATTGAGACCAATTTTATAGAGAACTAGTGTAATAATTCCTAGTCGACACTATCAAAAGCCTTGGTAATGCCAATCTTCATTAGGCAAGCTTTACGAGGAGTCTAACGAGGCGGAGGAATTGCCCGGAAAGTTATGGAAATTCTGGTCATATTTAGAGAAAATCCGGTAAGGATTTTTGTAAATCCAAGTTACAGTTGTTAAACTTCAAAATTTTAAGTGTCCTCGACATTTTTTATGTTGATGCATCTATTTCTACTATTAAAAACACAATTCAAATATTGTCTCTACAAGATTTTTTGAAAATTTTTTGCCCAATTTCCGACCACTTTTGACCGTCCAGGCAATTCCTCCACCTCTTTAGACAACTCCGAAGCTTTATGTCTCCTTGACCTTAATAGAATGTAAAAATTCTTGCGATGTAGCCACTACGTCTACGTCTTGAATCTGACGCCCCTCTATAAATCCAAACTGCTCCGGTGATAAATGATCTGTAAGGAGAGATTTAAGATGTAGCCACTACGTCTACGTCTTGAATCTGACGCCCCTCTATAAATCCAAACTGCTCCGGTGATAAATGATCTGTAAGGAGAGATTTAAGTCTGACAACAATAAGTTTAAAAATCAATTTATAGACATAATTGCATAGGGAAATGGGTCAAAAATTGAGAAAAGAATCTAAACTCTTTTTTTGGGAGATTAATGCTATGAAAGTAGCGTTGATAGTACCTGAAACACATCCCTTAATCCGAGATTCTTCTACATCATTCAGAAGAACCTGTGACATAAGATCAAAAAATTGAATGTATAGTTCGACCCCCTAACCGTCTGATCCAGGAAACTGTGACATAAGATCAAAAAATTGAATGTATAGTTCGACCCCCCAACCGTCTGATCCAGGACTTTTTTACTTGGCACATGCGAGGAGAATAGAATGTAATTCCTCAGTTGAAACATGCCTTCCCAGAATGTCATTCTCATACTCTTGAAGCATTAAGGGAATATGATTAATAAAGTCCATTTGGTCTCTAAAAACAAGTTCTTTTTTCAGAATAAAGAGTTCTAAAATGATGTCATGCAGCCTGTTCAATATCAAATTGAGAGGTGAGAACAAAACCCCCTTCTCCACAAATGTTCCAGATTCCATTTTCCTTGCACCTCATAGATGCAAATCTGTGAAAAAATTTCGAATTTCAGTCACCAGCTTCAACCCATATCGCCCGACTTTTTAGTCTCCAAGCCATTTCATGTGCCTTGTATATACCTCTTTTCTGTGCTTCCAATTCTAAAATCTGTATCTTATGCACTTCGAAGGTGAACAGGGGATCATCCAGATCGAAAAGAGCCCGCAAAGAGGCTTCTATGAAATCCAATTTATGGGAGTCAAACAATTCTTTTCTCTTTGACCCATTTGTGAGCCTCCCTCTTAAGACAATGAATTTCATTGCTCAAATGATACATAGGGTTGAGTGAAGGATACTATCCATTCCAAACCTTGTGCATGATATCAATGAAGTCCTTGTGTGTCAACCACGTATGGTTGAGTGTAAAAAGATATTTCGTGCGGCCTGTGTCTCTAGTCCACGATAAAAGAATTGGGAGATGGTCCGAAGTAAATGAAGGATAAACCGAAGATTGGAGATCTGTCAAACTAGAGGCTAGTTGGTATTTAACCATGAATCTATCCAATCATTTAGAGATGTATTCAATCTTCATTTATCCATTGCTCCAGGTAGGGACAATCTTAGATGGAAGACTATCTCGGAGGGACAGAGCAAGAAAAAGGTTTTTGAAATAAGTTTCCAAGGAATCAGATTTCACATTATGACCCCAAACTTCGTTACTGTCAATTGTCAAATTAAGATTGCCAACCACAATAATAGAAGGCATATCCAGAATACTAGATTCCAAAACCACAATAATAGAAGGCATATCCAGAATACTAGATTCCAAAACCCTGTCCTAGAAGTTTTGCCTCCCAAAATAGGGAGCATAACAGTTGATTATCCGGATACGAGAAGCAAAGCCCCGGGGGTAACCAGATAGTAAAATACCTGCAGGAGTACAATAAACCATAAGATTGAAACTAAATGGCTTCCAAGCCACCATTAATCCACCAGAGAGACCAAAAGAACTGGTGGCGCTGATAAGCCACCTAGGGAAAGTGCTGAGGAGAATTTCCCATGATCTCTCCCTGGAGATCATGGTTTCTTGCATAAGAATCAAATCTTGCTGGAGTCTATGAATGAGGCCTTTCAATGAGTGAGATTTATGCTCGGCCCCTAGTCCCCTAATATTGAAGGATAGAATAATCATCAGGGGGTAGGAGAAATGGGCTTGTCCACTCTAAGGACCCGAGAGTGTGAAGATAATGGGACGGAACCGTTTAGAGGTGTGTCTAGGTATAGACAAGAGGAGAGCTTCTTGAATTTAACAGATTTCTTCTTCCAGGATTGTGATGGAGTAACCACAAGGGTTGAAGAAGATGAATTAGCCAAAGTAAATGAAGATAGGTTACCTTTATCCAGTGGCCCCCTCAGGTGGAAAAATGATTTCTTTATGGACAATGTTTCAATACTGACAGAGTCAGAGAATAACAACGCCTCCAACTCTCGGTCTGGGGAAATAAGGGATGCAGGTGAAGCAGAAATGAACTTGAGATTCAGAGCAGGA
Organism: Pinus taeda; assembly: GCA_000404065.3. Lineage (NCBI taxonomy): Eukaryota > Viridiplantae > Streptophyta > Pinopsida > Pinales > Pinaceae > Pinus > Pinus taeda. The sequence continues at coordinate 15,911 of APFE030185971.1, forward strand.
GGAATAGATGACCCGGGAAGAGGAGAAACCAAAGGGGATGTATGTTGAACCATATTAAGATCTGGATTGGATAAGAAGACAATGTCACCATCCGAACCATCTGAGTTAACAGTTGAATTCAAAAGGAGAGATGTAGGAGAGGCTACAGATACAAAATTGTAACCAAGAGAGGATAAAATAATATAAGAAGATGTGTAAATACCTAGATTCAACAGAGGTTGTACAGTAACATCCTGATCACCCCAAACCTCGATCGGATTTCTGATAGTGTGCCTCCAGGAAGGATTTTTTCCTGTCGATCTGCGTGCCAGACAAGAATGGAGAAGATGCCCCATCGAATGACAGGCAAGACATCAATACAATATACCCCAATAATCAATGTTGAGATTGAGAGTATAGGAATCGCAAGATAAGTCTAGGGTTGATAATAAACCTCCACCAAATTCCACCTCAACAAGTACCCAGACAACTTTCTTTTCCATCTGGCCAATACAACCATCATCCCAGAAGTAAAGTTTATCAATGGAATTTGCAATATCGGTAATTGTCGAGCGGTTCTAGAGTTCAAGGGGTAATCCTAGAAGTTTGGTCCAAACAATCTTACGTTGAGGGGATGATGTTTATGGGTTGAATCCAACCTTCCAATGTTTAAACAACAAGAACCCCCGACCCTTAACCCAAAGTAGTGTGAGAATGAGGTCGACGTCTTCAGGACTGAGAAAATGAAAGCAAACCCAACCGTTATTCAGCGTACTAATCCTCAAACGATATCCAAGATTGGGAACCCAGAAAGAAGCCATCCAATTCTTGATCTGTTCGCTAGTGAGGTATGTGAATTGCCAATGGTTGAGCAATGCGTGTAATTTCAGTCTCGCAATACTGTCCCAGAAAGAGTCAGGACGCAGCGCTAAAGGTTTCGAGATGGAATTCGCTTTCAGAGCTTTGGAATGCCTACCGCCTCCATTTTTTCCAGAAGAAAAAACACGTGAACCAGACTCAGAAACTTAGTGAGGAACAAAATAAAAAACCTGAGGAATATCAGTCGGTGGTACTAAACCTCCCCAACTCTCAGCTTCAATGGTGATGGCAACAAGGGCCTTGGGGTCCGGGGAAGATGGGAGCTGCATGGAGATCATGTGTCAATGTTCAAGGACCGATGGATAAGTGGAGAGTAATGAATCAGTACACCAGAAATGACAGAGGATTGCCAGATGTCGAAAGGAAAGCTACAAAGGGAGGGGAATACATACGTCCACAATCCCGAGGAAAATACGGGTTAAATGCAAATCAGAGGGACAATGGCTATGGGGAAGAGACATTTATGTGAAGTCTAGGTGTCAAGAGAAAGAAGAGAGAGAGTAATATGTGGGTACACTTAGGAAAGCAACCAATGGGGATAAAAATTGCAGCAACAGGGGAATTCAAAATGTCCCCACCAAGCCCAAATACTACCAATCTTCTATGAACTGCCAATATTCAATAGACTAATTGAAATGAACCGCCAATTCCAAGAAAACTGCCCCAATGTCAGTAAACCACCAATATAGTAAACCACTAGTCACTGGTTCCTCTAATGATCCATCTCTAAGAGTGTATAATCTTGCAAGAAACTTTTGAGAGAGATGTAGAATATTCTAAAGCCTAATAAGGGACCTGCTAAAACAAAGTCGTTGCAATACGTATCGGTTTTGTTTGCCCACTCCATCTTTGTAAATAGGAATGTAGCTTCCTTACAGTCCTTAGTTAACAGTGAGTAAAACAAGTACCACCGAAGCCAAAAGGTTCATAGCACTCCATAAGCTATTTGAATTCCTCTCCCATGTATTGAGAACTGTATCAACAAAAATTATTGTAGAGTGATACAATATTGTGATTCAACCAACAACCTGCACCCATTAGAGTTAATATATGGCCCTAATAACCTTATTTTTGTCCTTCCATCCACTGGAAGTTTCCATTCATCTATGCCTATGGCTGAGACAACCTACACCTCCCTCCAAACTTCTTGTGCAACTTGTCTATGACCATGAATCCTATTGTACCTACAAATTAACGTAACAAAGACAGTTTCAGGCTCTAAGAGCCTAAATATCAAACTTGTCCCTCGACTCTGCTACCTCGCTGCTAGAGGGTTTTCTAGAGGGTTCCTGGCATGTTATATATATGTGTGTGTGTGTGTGTGTGTGTGTGTG
>APFE030185973.1:0-42237 GCA_000404065.3 Pinus taeda
AAACATGAGGCACATGCCGCTAGCACAAGGTGATCATCATGATGTGAATGATAAGGAGGTGGTGTACTACCAGAAGTATCACTGACACCTTGACCATGATTAGATGGGGTAGTACTACCAGAAGCATCACCACACTCATCATCATGATAGGAGGGTGTAGCACTAGGTGAAGACTCATGTGACATATTTTTTGTGCCATGCTTATCCCTCCTCACTTCCAGTAGCCTAGTATCTCCAACAATATGATGCATAAGGGTCATCATATCTCACAAATAGACCCTAAAGAACTCTTGGAGCCTAGGATCCGCCCTAATGTCTCGAGCCCTCATAGGGTATACTCCCTCCTCAACCAAAACCCTAGAAAGTTGGTCACATTAATCCATCTTGAATCGAACACGAACACTATGTGCCTATATGACCATGCCCCTTTGCATTCGAGGATGTATACCACCCTCTGTGGCTTTGCCCATATTTGCATATTCCTCTGCTAGGGGAGGAGGCATGTCCCCAACAAAACTCTCAATCTCTACAGAATATATAGTACGCAATATTAATTAGAAAATTTCATTAAACAATTTAACAAAACAAGTTAAAAAACGTGTTAGACTAAATTTTACAGAAAATGCCAATATTACCTCTATCATCTGCAGGCTCATCTGATGTCAATAGGATGTTGAGACACTATCTCCAATCCATCCCTGCTTATGGACACTACACCAAGACAAATATGTGGTCATCCTCACTTGCTAGTAGCCCCTGTTCCTCAACAAGAATCCTAGCTAGATAATCCATCAAGCCCCTCTTGGGCATCATCTCTCCCCACATATGCATTTGCACCATAGTCATCGATCTAAAAGGGTGACGATGAAAATTAGGCCTCGTCTTTGAAAACCTCTCAAAAAATAAACAAAAAATCTATGAAGTGAAAGGGAAGTTCATCCTCCCATCTACCATGGCAATACATCTATCTAAATCCCTATAAAATTGCCACAAAAAAATGGCACACCTTCTCATACATCGTGGCGCCTGCACAATAGAATTGACATAATATATAAGAGGCAATTAATGTGCTACTCATCACTAGTATAGTGTGCAACGATAATCACTAATAGTGACAGACACCTAACCTCACCTCACGTATTGATCCATAAACTGTTAAACACACATGGGCAGCAAGAACAATATGAAAGATAATCAAGAGAGTATAATTTTTATGAACAAGAGATATACATTTATAGTACAATATGTGACCATTGGATTTCACATCCCAAGGTCTCTTGGACTCCTTTTGTCCATTCGGCTTCCACACTAACCGATTTAGGATTAGGTGTCCAACATTCCCCCCCTTAATCCGAAGGGTTATGTATGAGTCTAAGAAGAGAGCTGAAATACAAAATGTGCAAAAATGCATGGCAGCACTAGGCTGAATGTGCTCTCTGAAATGTTGGTATAAAGGGTGGTGGTTTAAGGAATGACACCAAATACTGGACACGCCTTTAGTGCCAGTTCCCGGAAACTCTTCCAAAACTGAAAGAAGCTGAAGTCTTCTGCTAAGAGGAAGTGGCTCAATTGTTTTGAAGAGCGGACAACCTTCAAACCAATAAGGAAGGTCCTCACCCGTATAAAATTGGAAACTTCCACCTGAAAGGGAAGTCTTCAACCATTGATGGTTTAAGGATAACCAACAACTCTAGAATGCTTAATGCAATTCCTAGACTCTTTCCCAACTAGCAAGATCTGGTGTCTTTGCTAAGAGGAAGTTTCTCAATTTTGTTCCTGGAATTCTTCCAAAGCTGGCAAGAAGCTAAAGTCTTATGCTAGAGGAAGTGTCCCAGATTGCCAACTGAAGGCATGTTCACAGGTATCTTTGTCTTTGGCTACAACTTTGAAACTGTTGTGACAGGTTGTGGCTCAGGCTCGCTCGATGTGACTTTGAAGCTTATATATGACCATCATTTCCCTCCCTGTCAGAGACAAGGTGAGATGATGGAGAAAACTCAACTGCAAGATTGTTCAATACTCTAGAACAAGTTCTGACATGTGTTTGGAATATCTTCTTGGCTGTTGATGCCCATTGCCAAGAAGCGATCCATCCAAGATGGATCTTTTTTCTTGCAGGACGTTTGTTTTTGAAGCATCTGTTTGAAGAATGACTGGTTTTATGACAGTGCTTACATGGATGAAGATCAAAATAGTGATCTTTCAGATGGCCAACTCGGTCACAGTGTTAGCATTTCACAATCTGTTGTTGTTGTTGTTTTTGTGGAAGAGAGGCAGAGTCTGGAACAGCTGGAGGTGAACTGTCATGACGAGCAGGTGAACTATTATGAACGAACCCAACACTTTGAAAATGAATGTGCTTGGCGTAGTCTGGAATATGAAAGGACAAGTCCTTGTCATATCCAAGACCAGTTCTGTGCTTGTTGTGGACAAGTTGTTCCCAAGGTCTGATGATGGGCTTGGGAAGTGCGAACTGAGTTTCTACATCTGCATGTACAATTGATGCTTTATTCGGCACTGGATCTGAATGAACTTCAACAATATTGTCTTGCTATTTATGGGAGTCTGTTTCATTTTTCTGAACAGAAACAGGTTCAGAATGATGACTCCACTATTGTAATTCTTCCTGCTGCAGTTGTGATTCAAGCTGCAAAAACTCTATCTTTTCTTGTGCATATTGTAGACATGTTTGAATGTCTGAAAGAGAGGCTTTGTTAATTTTGACTGTTCTGTCAGTACTGGACTTGATTAGAGTTTTTAGTAACTCTAATAAACCATGAAGTTTTTCCATTATTCAACCAAACAAATGGGCAAAGTGTTAAGAAACCAAATGCACAGTGTTGCTTCGCAATAAATGTCTTTTTTTTTCGCAAAACAGATGATATCAAGCAGTATTCAAGGTAGAACCCATCAATGAGTAAAAGTGGAATTCTTTATAACATGAAGGCTCAGTCTTTTGTTTACAAAAATGTGTTTACAATCGGCTAGAAACAGTGCAGCACTTTACCAATACACCGTCGTGGGAAGACACACCATTAACCACCTTGCATGTTCAAAGGTTGATTATGGAAGATGCAATTCATGAGACGGAGACAACGTAGTAAAAAATACCATACCATAGACAACGTACTAATGTAATAGACAACGTTAACTTACAGCTCAAATAAATAAATAGCCTACACAACTACACTGCCAAGATATTGTTGATTCTTAAGATCGCATTTGGGATGTTCATCGAAACTTTTCACCACGACATCTCTTTTCTTGAGATACAGAAACTTTAAAGCTTTGTACTGTCTAGAAGCAATTAAAGGAGGTTTCCCTCTATCACCGATTTTTTAATTCTCAAACGAGCTGCAAGTTCGAAAAGGAACCAAGTTTGATTGTTGAAATCTCGCAGCTGAATCTTTATTTGGTTGTCGCAGTACAAAGCCTGGTGCCTACGATCTTGCCTCAATTGTTGAGTTCAAATTCGCCAGAACCCTAACCTGTACTTAAATAAGAATTCTGTGAACAGTTAACCCTGAAGCCAGGCAATGTGCTTCGATTGTAATTTGGTATGTCTATATCTCATAGCAATCACTACAACTGTTCGAAACTCAAAAATTGTTCGTGTTTGTGTACAAATGGACAAACCAGTACTATCATCGACCCTCACTGTAGCTTGGGGACAAAAATGAGCTCTTTTCTAGGATTAATGTCATAACCTAATCTTTTTTTCCTGACCGTCGTACAATCGACCCTCTGTGAACTAATGTCTAGAAATCAACTGGGATCCTAATTTTCTCAACGGTTCATGTTCCGCTACTGTTGCACTAGACGTCACACACATTCTGTGATTAAAACAACGAGGGAGCAGGCGTTGTGGAGGAATTAACGATTGCGAGCCATCTCACTGTGGGATTTGATATACCAGTGAAGATAAATACTTCTGGAGTTCCAGCAACAACTGCAAACTCTGAAACAACGTTGGAGCTTTGGCAACAAATATGATATACAAATAATGTTGACTACAACATATAATTGACTAACACACATATTGTATTGAATCTCGAACCACAATCATTCAAATAGCTCGAACATAATACATAATCAGCCTCCTCGATACTTTCTGTCTTTACTATCCGTTGTCATTTTGCTTGTCAAGTTTTGTTGCCACTATAGGGTCAGTTTACCACAATCACTGCTCACCAGACACATTTTCATGGAATTTAAATGAAATCTCTGCGTACCAAAGTAGCTAATGCAATGAAATTGGCGGAATTCCCCTCAACGCACATATATAAATCGGCCACAGTCAGGCTTCCACATACAACAGATGCAATGTTAGGGTCAGTCCTCTAACTACGCACATCATAACCTTAGCATTCTCAGTACACCATTCACGACATTCAACACAGAGGGTTCTACGCTTCAACACAGAGGGTTCAACGCACTTAGATTAGTAGTCAACCAATGTACCATAATTTTCAGAGTGGCTCAAATCAATGCACCACGGGCTCTGGACTCTTCTCTAAACATCATCCATCATAGGGAATATACAACCATTTTTACCCCTTTAAGATCTATGCAGAGGGATAGAGTAAAGGAATAATGGCAAAGTTCTGTAGCCAAGAGTTAAACACACATTCTAACCTTCAATTAATGATTTTCAGTGAATTTGACATACCAACAAATACCAAGACGTCCATCGAGACCTTTCGATATCCCATAAGGAGGTGGTTTACAAGAGAATGGGCGTTACTATGCAATCAACTTATTCAGACAGTGAGAATTTTATGTGCGTCATTTTGGTGAGAAAAAGAAACGCTTCTGCAAGAGTAGGTAACATCTGACATGTAGGGAACATTGACTACTTCTATCTACCCATCTATCTGTGGATGGAATGTTGTAGATATATTCAACTTCATGTCCATCTTCTCACATAATGTAGTCCAAAATACAATGAGAAATATTGAATCCCTATCTAAAACGATGCTTGGTATCCCAAAGTGCGACCAGGCTTGTCCAAAGAACAAGTTTTCTACTTCTTGTATGTTGATGGTCTTTTTACAAGGCATTAGAATACACATCTTGTTGAACCTGTCAACTACCGCGAATAGGTAGTCATGTCCCAACTTGGTTGTTAGTGAACCTCCCATAAAGTCCATGGAAATTCTTTACCAAGGACAAGTAGGTACATGTAAGGGATGATATATACCTTCTTTCTTGTTGCTAGGCTTGTTGGTACAACAAATCATGCATCCTCTTATTAACCTAGCTATGTATTCTTGCATCTTGGGCCAATAAACATACCTCGGCAAGTCAGTCATAGTCTTCCATACATCAAAGTGGCATGCAACCTTGGAGGTGTGAGCCTCTCTAATCAACTGAAATTTCTCACCTTTAGGAACACATAGCTTATCGAGCATGTAGAGTAATCCATCCTAAAGATGGTAGTCAATGGTGTTGTCACCGGCATGCACATGAATCTAACTCTGCAACTATTGATACTCCTCCCTTATGTCCTCATCCTATGAATATTCCTCTCTATATGCATCATGGGTGAATAGATCCATGTGCCTAAGAGTCCCCAAAGTTGTAATATTTGATGTGGGTGGCCTTGAAATCATGTTGGCCAACTTGTTTGTGTTTCCCTTCTTATACTTTATCACCAAATGAAACTGTTGTAAAATCCCCATCCACTTATAATGCCTAGTCTCTTGTAGCTTACTTTGGGCCTGCAAGTACTATAACAGTTGGTGATCTATGTGGATTATTGTCTCCTTTCCCATCAAATAGCGCTTCCACTTCTTCACATCATGCACCATGGCATAGAGCTCCTTGTTGTAGGTATGTTAGTTAAGGACTTCTCAATGAAATAATTTAGATTGGTAGTATACAGGCCTTCCTCCATGATCAATACAACTCCCATAGCATACCCACTTACATATGCCTCCACTTCAAATGACCGTTGCAAGTTTGGTAATGGAAAAACTAGTGCTTGGCTGATCTTCTTCTTTGACTCTTCAAAATCCCTTTGCTAACCTTTTCCCCATTGAAAACTCTTTCCACTTGCTATTATGACGTGGAGCAGTGTTGTTACGGCTAAAAATGTAGATATGAATTTCCTCAAGTACTGTGTTTCCCAAATGAGGCTCTTGACCTCAAAAAAATTAGTAAGCATCAACCATTTCATGATTGCCTCCATTTTTGAAGGATCTATCTTCATTCCTCCTCCACCAATCACATACCATATATACCCAAAATATTGTTACGCAAACTTGCACTTCTTGATATTTGCTAACAGTTGGTGCTTCGTCAGTGTTTCCGTCACCTACATCAAATGTGACATATGCTCATCTAAGGTAGAATTATATACCAATATATCATCCAAATAGACAATAGAAAATCAATCTAAAAAAGCATGTAGTACATCATTCATTAATCTCATAAATGTAGTTGGTGCATTACATAGGCCAAATCGCATAATAAGCCATTCATACAATCCTTGACTGGTTTTGAAGGCGATCTTCCATGTATCTTCTTCTTTGAATTGAACCTGGTGATATCCAAACTTCAATTCTAACTTGGTGAAGTACTTTGCATGTTGCAATTGATCTAGAAGATCATCTATCCTGGGTAGGGGGTATTTGTTCTTGAGCATGAATTTGTTCAATGTCCTATAATATATGCACATCTGCAAAGTCCCATCCTTCTTCAGCATAATGATGATAGGTGACCCACATGGTGATGTACTTAGTCGAATGACACCTTGTTCAATCAACTGCTACAACTATTTCTTCACCCCACTTGCTTCTATAACAGACTTCCTGTACAACCCAAAATTTGGCAATGAGGAGTCTAGCAATAGTTGAATCTCATGCTCCACTTCCCTCTTAGGTGGTAACCCTTTAGGCTCTCATAACACTTTCTTGTATGCTTGTAATAATTCCTCCAATTGTTTTTTATGTTTCTTAGTACACACCTACATGGATGCCTTGTCTCTTATTGATTCCTCTTCCGACTGACTTTCTCTTAAAAACAATAAAACATACTTTTTGGTTGAACTAATCAATTTCTTGGCTTGGTTGGCACTTACCAGTCAAATTGTTGGCTTTCCTTTGTGCTGGTGAATGCTTTTTAATTTTTTGATGACCTATTATAGATTGGCTCTCCTCATGAATATTGCATCTCGCATGTACATGTACATCTAGATCTACCTAATCAATAAAATCATCATTGATAGAAAATCTATTTTTGCACTATTTAGTTACCTTCAACTCTTCATCCTTATTTACCCATCCCAATGCATATGGGTTGGATAATCATGAACTTTCAACCCCAAATTCTTGACTAGCTCTATTGCAACGAGATTTTCCTGCAATCCCGAGTGAAGTAGAGCATCATTTTTTATCTTATTGAACTGTATCTTTATATGGAAGAGTTTAGTCATTTATTTCTCTTCTCATTGTTGAAGGCTACTTAGATTCACCTCCTTCTGCACTGACATACAAACAATTTTCTCATTCATGTCCATGTTGCTTTCAAGTTGATTGCTCAAATCTATAGCCATGAGATTCTTCTTCTTTTTATCTTTCTTCTTCTTCTTTAGGTTTAGCTCTAGATGAAAATTCCATCATTTCTCCTCTGTATGGCCATCAATGTTGTAGTGGTTTCTATGATCTTTGCACTGGTATTTTGTGGTTGTTGTCTTCTTATCGTTCCCCATTTTTCTTCCGCTTCCCCTCATTAGAAGTTTCTTGTTGCTCCTTCTGCTTCGATCCACTTGATGGCACTCTCTCCAGGCCTATGTTCTCTAGGTATTGTAATTGTACACAAGCCTCGTCGACCGATTTGGGCTTGAACAACCTCACTTGCTCACGCAAATGGAGCTGTAGACCCCCGAAATACTTGAGGAGTACATCTAGGTTCCTTGGAGAGATACCCAACATTATAGCCATCTTACTGAAACTTTTGATGTACTCCTGCGCACTTCGGCCCGACTTTTGCTTGAAGTAATGCCACTACATCCACTATTCCTCCACGTACCTAATGGAATAAAACTATCACTTAATGAAGGTTTTGAAATCCTCCCACTTAGTCATTGGAGGTTCTCCCTCCAACCTTAGGGTTTCTGTGTGGCTCTCCCAACAAGTCAGTGCATGGCCCTCTAATTTCAGCCATGTGAATGAAATATGTTTCCCTTCCTTGGTCTGATGGATGTTGAAATAAAATTCTAGTTATTACAACCAATGGTTCAACTTTAGAGTGTCGATCTCAACATGGTACAACTTGATATCGAATTTTTCATCCATTTTTAATAGGTATAGATTCATAACACTCGAACGAGGTTGACCTTTTCTAGGTTCTTTCTTTCATTATTCTTTGTTTCTTCCCAATATCCTAATCCACATCTGATTTTTTCTCTGCATTTGAACCTCCATCTTCTCCAAATATCCCTAAATTATTACTCAAGGCCTCCATGAGAAGGTTTACATTGCAGTTTGTATCCACGACTTGTTGTTTGAGCCTTGGAAACCTCATCTATGTAGGATCACGAGGTTCATTTACAAATTCATTAGCCATGACTAGGGTTTTGTGATTTTTGACCTAGACAACCTAGAGCCCTTACAAATATCCATAAATACCTGAAGAAATTTGTTGTGATACAAAATGCTCCTTAAACTGTCGTTGATATTTCACTCGACAGTTCTCCACAATAGATATGATAATATTATATTAAAAATCTAAGATTCTACACTATTATAGTTCTATTTAATTTATATCTCTATAGATTTTATTGTAATTAGTGCATGCATGCGAATGAAAATTATGCAAAAAAGTATAAAATGAAAAAATAATCACAAACAAACATAAGACACAATATATGCTCTCTGGGAAACCCTTTTGGGAGAAAACCAAGCTAGAAGGTCAAGCCACTTTGCTCTCATTCTTTGCTTGGAAATATGGTTGCAGGTGCAAAGAAGTAATGTATGTGGCCCATATGCTACTACAATGAAAAAATCCTCTCTGTATGCTCTACCTCCTATCTCTCCTGGCTATATTTTCTCAACTATGGAACAAAATTCTCTTGAAAGAAGGGAATTTCTCTTCCTCCTAGTGTCATGCTTATAACACAGCCCCATAATGTACTAGTGGTTAATTTTGACTACATGAACTCTTAACTAGAGTTATAATATAGACCGTTCTAGAATATTTTACATTGTAATCATGTGTTTTTCCCCTTTTTCCATGAATAATGGGGGTTGACGCGGCATCCTCCCGATATATAGGTGTGAAAACAGGAAGGTCAACTTCTGAGTGGCATAACGTTTGCATACGAACTCTGATTGATGCACTTCTTGTGTCGTTGGAAAGCTCTTTGTGTGTAGAACATCATAAAATAGTGATACAATAAAAAATTAACCCCCAAAAAAATCATTTAATGCCTTAAAAAACTCCCAAAAGGTTTTAGACCTCATTTTACTAAATTGCGTCCCACCGGTAAAATCGGTCCCATGAGTAGATTCCTCCACATTTGTCACTCCAAATGCATCAAGATGGATGAGAAACAATTTAATGATCCAATATGAATCATGTGTACTAAAATAAGCAATCCATAGTTGTCCAACAAACACCTAAAATTATGTTGGACACACTACATGAGCCCCAACATATATCTAAGAGTAGACAAGATGACTCTTTACTGCAACACGATGTAGAACATCAAGGAACTGGGGAAAATCATCACCTGTCCTGGATAGGCCCATGACTAAATGTGTTTCCTCCTTAATGGGCCCATACCACGTGTTAAGAGTGACATGGAAATAGTGTTGGTGGGCATCCCACCGACAGATCAATTGTGCCAACAACCCAGAGTGCCCCTTTAGGGATGTAACCTCTTCATAATACTTAAGGGGGTATACATTCCTCAAGAGTGCTTGATTATTTTCACTAATACGGTGAGGGTATAAATCTCCCCACCTCTCTTATGCCTCCCATGGTTAGACCACATTGTATTGGTATGCCATTTGTTGTTGGTCCTGCTCCTGCTCCCTCTGTTGATGTCTTTACAACATGATTGACATATAAAATACATCAACATCATACATAAAATATAATTTATATAAAATGAAAAATGTATTTATAAATATGGACATATAACTTTAAGTTTAAAAAAACAAAGTCATGCTCGGTGCACCCAAAAAAAAAAGTAATGCACCGGTAACAGTGCGCCATAAAATATAAAAGAACCAGCAGTGGTGTGTACATACATATGGCACACTGATTTTGGTTCACATACATAAAAACACATTGGTTATTTTTTATTTTCAATGAAGTGCATTCAGAAAATGTTATGCATAGGGATGTACACATAACCTTTTTGCATTGAAATGAAAGATCTAGGTTATTGAACACACCAAGTTATATTTTTTTAATATTATGTGGCGAGTGCATTTGGTAAATATAAATGCACTGGGGATAACTTAAGACCGTATGCATCGACGTACAAATTATAGCTTTTCCTAGTGCGGGATAATTTACCAAATGCACCAAGAACACTGATATGTGTTAAGTTCATGCACCGAGAACATTGTAGTGTGTTATGTTTATGCAACAAAATGCAGTGCACATTGTAAATTTGCAAGGTGCATCGCGATGCTGTGAGCCGAACCGGTTGAACACACCTCATAGGAAGAAAAATAAAATAAAAAATAGATTTTTGGTTCCTTTTTTCAATTCTAACTCACTAAAATTCGAAATCAGAGAGAAACATAGGCATTACGTAGACATTTTCTCATCAGGGAAGCAAAGTTGACATGTAAATAAGGATAACAAATTTCACCACCATTTGAGAAAATTCAAAATCCATGCACTGAGCATGGGACAAAAGGATGGTGAACAAGATTATCACCGATGATAGGGTGCTTGAATGAGGAAAGAGTGGCCTAGTGCTTCAAATGTCTATAGCACTGCCAATGGTAAAAATGAAATTTGGGGCTGGTAGGTTTTTTTTATTTCACCCTCTTTTGGTACATTATTGTAATTGCACTAGTGTGTACTATTTCCAAGCACACTATAATTTTTAAAATTAAAAGCTCTATAGTAGTTCTTTTCATATGTATACACTGGGGCATTTAAATACATTAATAACATTGGTGGATCAAGGGCATATAGCACTGAAATGATGAAAAGAAATTTACAACCGACATTTTTTAAATTTAACCTTTGTTCAGTGCTATCAATTTGTGTACGCACTAGTGCATCACACTCTCTACTAGCCACTAAGGATTTTAGCATGTTATATTGTGTATGCACCAAGGCATTAATGTACTAGTTTAGCACTGGCATGTTGTCAAAGTATATCACTGGACTAGGAAAAATGAATTTTAGGATCGATATTTTTAAATTTAACCCTTTTCCAGTGTTATCGAGCCATATACGCATCGTGCACTTTATGTAATCAAAGAAAATTTACTTTTTTATTATTACAAAAAGTAAATATGCCACAGTGGACTATGTGTTAATAGGCCCCAATGCATATATATCTAGTAATGCACTAATACGTTAATTTATTAGAGACACGCCATTAAAAGAAATATGTTAAAATATTTGCCCGCCCAACTCTTCTAGTGACCTCCGCTAAACACAGATTTTTGGGCTATTTTTATGGGGTCATTTCCTTGTAATGAATGGTTCCTACACACATGTTGTATGAACTAGATTCTTGAAATATTTAAATTTTTCATGCAGTTTTGATTCTTAATATTTATTCTCTGTGATTATCTAAGTCTTGTGCTTCATATTATGGTCCACGAAATGCTTTAAAGAGATTAGCCAAATCAATTGATAAATTTTTCTAATATTACTTAATTTGGTTTCCCTTTTGGGTATCAATATTATCTAGATTTTGAAAGTTGTGATGTTGCTTTTATTGGTTTCAAGTTGAATTTGGGAATTCATGACATTGATAAATTCAATTTACCTTTCATGAGAGACATTATTATATGCTAGATTTATTCACTTATTTATTTTGTTTGTATTCATATATTCGTGTATGTAACGATTTGATGGCTAGCATGATCACCAACATTTCTTTGTAGCTATTATTTGAATAATTTACCTTCAGGTATATCCTATCAAAGGTTTTCGTTCAATATATTTACCTAATTTGTGTAGACAAACTTATGAAAATACATGACATTGGAATTACTTATTTACTCTTATTAGGGTAAACATGACTTATTACCAATGATACATGTGATTTTTACTTTTACATTTTATTCTATTTTCTTTTGACTTTGTTATGTCATTTTATTTTTGTCTTTATATTATTTATCTTAATTGCATTCTTTACGTGTTTATTGATTTCATGAATCATATAATTTACATAAGTTCCACTTATTAACAATGCTTCACCACTTCACACCTTTTCGAATAATATATATAATATGGTCATATACATATTTTCTTATCATAATATATTTTACAATTTATTTACGATGAATACTCCTTGAGGCAAAGGGAGACCAACCATTCTAGTCTAAAGGGGGAGGATACTTAGATCCTCAGTTAATGTCCTCTTGGTTTGTTCCTTGTCACCTATGACAATCCAAAAACTAGCAGGCCCCATATTCTTATTCCAAGCAACAAGCTCCTTAGCTGATTTAGGCCTAGTAGCTATTTTAGGCTTTCATTGCACCTCTCCTTCAAAATCTCCATCACAAACACCATCCCATAAATCATTAAAAGTTAGTTTTTTTTTTCCATATTTCTAACCCATTATAGGTAGTTTTATTCACCTATCACCATCACATTAACAGTCGAGATGAGAGTATGGATGGTTTCCACTAATGTTCTCAGCTAGGTCTAGATAAGCTCAAAAATAAGAGGGAATAAGTGTCAAATTTGATGGCACAGTAGATATATGAAGAGATAATTAGCACAGATTTATTTACACATTATAAAAATAATTCTATAATTTATATTTTATATTTTATAAGAGTCTCTATTATCAAAAAGTATACATACAAAACTCATATCAACGGTGAGTAAGACGTGACATGTTATGGATTCACAAAAAGGACTATAAAGTGGTACCTAGACCTTATCTTCAATAAATTGAATTTAAATCAAAATAATGGCACTAAAAAATGTGGTAGAACTTTTCAAATCTACAAAATTAAGAAAGGGACTTCATCTCTAAAACTCCCAGATACTAGGTTGGCAATCAGAAACCCTACTATAAAATTTAGCTGCTATAAAATAGTCATCCAGAATAGTAAAATAAGGGTCCTCCAAAAAAGATTGGACATCTCTCTCATGTAATAAAGCTATGAAAATCTACATCCAAAAACCTGAGATCATGAAATTTATGCAAATTTAGATTTGATTTATTTAATCTTACTTTTCGTAAAGTCTATATATTTACATATCATAAATATATAAGCATAATATATTCCATTAAATACTAGGTCGATGGATTGTAAGCCATGACCACAACCACAGATTAAGAAGGATGGCTAGACATAGGTTACAATTGACACAACCACAAAATTATGTGGTCTCATGCATCAAACATATTAACAATGGATAGAGAGAATAATATGAAATATATGAGAATGACAAGGTAGAAAAGGGTTGAGTAGAGGCTATGTCCATGAGATAAGAGAAAGAAAGAGTTTTAGAAAGAGAGAGAGAGAGAGAGAGAGAGTCACCCCAATGAATTAATGATAGATATCAGAGATAATACCTATAGAGGCAATTCTAGATAGGCAGTCCTACAAATAATATGACATAGAGACAATCCTACAGATAATGAATAAAATCTTGGAGTTATCACTAGCTCTAATACCATTGTTAGACATTAGACAAAGGAATAACACCATACTTCATTGGATTCCATCAAATGAAAACATTCACATATACAAATTTTTGTAACCTTTGGTTTTCACTTCCAAGGCCTAATGTCTCTTCTTATTCTAATTGCTTCAATTTATCCTATTTTAAATATTTAAAAAATAGTTCGATTCAAATATTCAACTTCTATTAATATACCATAATTGACAATGATCAAAAAACTGCTCTACAACCCTAATGGTCACGGTCATGAGTTAGGTGGTGCGAGGAAAAACCAAAGGCTGCAGCAAGCGAAAAACATAGAAACCAAGAACCAGAAGAAATGACAGAGGAGGAGAGGAAGGGAAAGATCCCCTCCTATCGAGACACGGTGGTAGGGGAAGGCCATAACATGAGCAACCAAGTGGAAGAAACAAGAAAATCGAGACCTATCCTTGGAGCACGATGGCAGGTAGGTAGTACAGGCAAGTGTTTACCATGTGCGATGAAGAAACCAAGATTTATAATCCTGATGAACAAAATGGAGTGATATATAAGATACATGAGAGATCATGCGCTAATTTTCAAGTTCATCATAGTATGGCTAATGGAAAATTACCTCACCAGATGGATCCAACAAAAATGGCAACCCTGAGGCCACATCGAGCTAAATTTTGGAGCAAGAGGCTTCTTCACGATAATCTTCTCAAACCTGCAAGATAAAGAAAAGTGTTTGAAAATGGTCCTTACTTTCATTATAATGATGGATTGTTCATGAAATACTAGGAAGAATGTTATAACCCTAATAAGGAAAAATTATTGGCAGCCCCGGTATGGGTTAGGTTATTCAGGCTACTAATGGACTTCTAGGATCCGAAGATCCTAGAGGGAATAGGAAACATAATAGGCAGTTTTGTTAAAATAGCTGAAACTAAAAAAAAAGGAAGATACACCTCATATGCTAGAATTTGTGTTTACATGAATATAGTTGACCCTATTCTAGATACAGTTGATCTAGAGTATCACAAGGAGGTATGGTAGAAAACCCTTGACTATGAGCATATTCCATTCAGATGTAGAAGATGTCATGAGTATGGACATCTGTTTAATGAATGCCCACTCAATGTAGAAGAAGAGGAGCGCAGGAACAAACAGTAGAGAAAAAATCAAGAAGACAAGGAAGGGTTTCAAGAAGTAAAAAGAAAAAGAAGACACACAAGAGAGAACCCCAGTGAAGGAAGGAAAGAGCAACAAACCCAGCCAAGTAATACAAACAGCTTTGAAATCCTACAAGAAGAAGAAGAAGATAACAACGAGACCTAAACAATGGACTATCAAGGAGAAAAAGGAAAGGAAAGAAGCATAAGACAAGGCAAATCACATACCGAGAGGATGGCACAAAGTGAACTAGCAGAGAAGGAGGAAAAGGAAGTGAGGGAGAAGATGGACAACACAATAATGGAAATTGACACAAGCAGAGCAGAACAACTAACCTCAGAAAAAGAATTATTGCTGAAACTACTAAATGAATGGGGACATCTGGATGAAAGATTCATTCCAGAAGAGCAAACAATATTATACAAAGAAACTTTTCAATAGTACCAAGTGAAATAGGGACAGGGAAAAATGGAAATCATAGAACAACTAGGCCTTCAACAGGATAACACTCAATACCATCAAAGCAAATCAAAAGGCAAGAATAAAAGAGGTCAAAGAAATCTACAAGAATCAATACAAATCATGGGAGAAATGTTAGTGATCACTAGGAGAGTAGTACAACTATCGGTGGTATTCCACTAGACAAGCCAAGCACCCCAATGATAATCACATCCTAGAATATAAGAGGCCTTAATAGTAAAGGAAAGAATATACACTTAGTGGAAAGGCTAAGAAAAGAATAAACCCAACTAATGTTGTTACAAGAAACAAAAATCTCTGGAAGGAAAATGGAGGAAATCCTAAATAAAATAAAACTGAAATATGAATCTATGACCATAGATGCGAGAGGGAGTGTAGGGGGCATAGAAATACTATGGAATTCTATAGAAATCACAGTAGATTAGTGGATAGGCATGAAAAGAATACTCACAGCAAAGTTCCAGTTAATCAGAAATAGAGAATGGTTTCTAGTTTTGGTAGTATATGGCCCGCATACTCCAGCGGAAAGTGGAAGCTTTCTCCTCCAACTTCAGTAGC
Source organism: Pinus taeda (assembly GCA_000404065.3). Lineage (NCBI taxonomy): Eukaryota > Viridiplantae > Streptophyta > Pinopsida > Pinales > Pinaceae > Pinus > Pinus taeda. Next base: position 16,018 of record APFE030185973.1, read on the forward strand.
TTGGAAACATTCATGAAGAAAAATTGTGGATTATAGTAGGAGACTTTAACATGACAACATCAAAAGACAAGAAGAAAGGCAGACTACAAAGAGAAGAGCCAGAGATGGAGAGGTTCAACGATCTTCAAGTAGAACTGAAAATGGTTGATATCCCAACCATAAATGGAAAATATACATGGAACAATCAAAGAGGAGGGAGCAGACAAATAGCATCCAGGTTAGGCAGATTCCTAGCAATAGAACACTTTATTGGAAAAGATATCTTCTATGAAGCAACAATCCTCTCGTGTTTAGGATTGGATCACTGGCCCATTAAATTAGAAATAGCTATGAATTAGCAGAACCAAAATACACCCTTTAGGTTTGAGGACCTCTGGTTAAGAGAACCTACCTTCATAAATAAAATGAAGAAATGGTGGGAGGTGTCTGAGACAAGGATGGAAGGAAGAAATAATATGCACACCCTCCAACTCAGATTAAAAGACATAAAAGGAAGGATAAAGAAGTGGAACAGAGAAGAATTTGGAAACATTCAAAAGGAATAAGAAACACTTCAGATAAAGATGAAACGAATACAATAGAAAATCATAGATGAAGGAAGAAATGAAGAGTTGGTAGAAGAAGAAGGACTGGTGCTAAATAAACTGAAAGAAAGAAGAAAACAAGAGGAAATCTTATGGAAACAAAAATCTAGAATCCAATGGCTAAAATAAGGAGAAAGAAACATGAAATTCTTCCATAAGGCAATGATACAACATCGATAGCAAAATAGAATATTCTCCCTAAGAGAACAGCAAGGAAAAAGGCTAACACAGAAAGCTGAAATGGAGAATCTGCTAGTAAAACACTTTAAAGAGCTCCTGATAGAACCCAATATCAAAAGGGAGGATGACATTGGTAAAATTAGTCAACGTATCCCTAAAATAGTGACTAGAGATTAGAACTTGGATTTCCTAAGGGTCATAATGAAAGCAGAGGTGGAGGAGGTAATAAAAAAGATGGAAAAGAATAAAGCACCTGGTCCTGATGGATTCACTTCAAAATTTTATCAAGATATGTGGAATATCATTAGCCAAGACACAATGAATGTAGTAGAAGAATCTAGATGCACCAAAAGAATGCATCCAGCCTTGAATGCTACATTCCTAGCCCCGATACCAAAGACAAAGAACTCAGAATAACCACAAGGATTCCAACCTATAGTGCTCTACAACGTTATATACAAAATACTAGCTACAATTATGGTGAATAGAATAAAACCAATATTAACAGAGCTGATATCCCAGGAGCAGACGAGGTTTGTCAAAGGAAGACAAATAACAAATGGCATAGTGGTAGCACAAGAAGCAATTCACTCACTGAAAAATTCAAAAACCAAAGGGATGCTAATAAAATTAGAGCTAGCCAAAGCTTACGACAGACTTAATTGGGAATACCTCCAAAAAATATTAAAGGCATACGGCTTTGATGATAGATGGATAAATTGGGTAATGTTAATGATAACTACACCAATTATGTCAGTACTACTAAACAAGTCACCAAAAGAACCTTTAAATCCATCAAGAGGACTGAGACAGGGAGACCCGACATCCGCATTCTTGTTTATCATTGCAGCAGATGGACTAGGAAGAGTGATAAAAGCTAAAGTTAATAGTGAACAATTGAAGGGCTTAAGACTTTGGGGAAATTATCTACCTCTAACCCACCAACAATTTGTTGATGATGTTATGCTATATGGACAGACAACACTCAAAGAAGCAAAAAAAATAATGGAAATTCTCACAGATTTCACACGGGGCTCTGGGACAGAGATAAGCAAAGAGAAATCAGAAATTTATTTCTTCAATACCCAAGCTTCCTCCCAAGCCTTCCTGGTAAGTACCATGTTATTTAGAATTGGGAATTTCCCTACTAAGTACTTAGGCATCTTGTTAAATGGAAAGCAAAACAGAGTAGCCAGTTGGAGTACCCTGATGGGAAAGATTCAACGAAGAATGAAAAACTGGACATTCAGGGCGTTGAATATCCGAAGCTAAATCATTCTGCTAAAATTAGTGCTCCAATCCATCCTGATCTATCAACTTACCAGCCAAGCCACACCTAAAACAATCTGCCAAAGAATGGTAGATATGTTTAAAAAATTTCTATGGCAAGGGTCTAGTAAGATAAAAAAATGGGCACTTCTATCCTAGAGTTGGCTAAGAAAATCCCTAAAAGAAGGAGGATTAGGTCTGAGAGACCCATACATCTTGAACCTGGTAATGGAGACAAATTTGTGGTGGCAATGGACATAGGGAGGGGAAGACCCATGGAAAATACTATGGGAGATAAAATATGAGACGCCTAGGTCTCCAGAAGGAAAGCTGAGAAGTCAAACTAAGAAGAAAGGCTCTACAATCTAGAATTTGGTAAGTTCCAACAGGGATCTAATCAGGGAACATAGCTTCTGGGAAGTCAGAGGAGGGGATAAAGCTAACTTCTGGGAATAATCATGGTAATAGAGAGATAAACTCAACAACCAACCGCTACTCCAAGAGATCCACCAATTCACCAGCCTAAAGGAGGGAAACATAGTACGAAACTACTGGTGCTTGGAATCTGATGGTATTGGAGAAAGTGGAAACAAAAGGAAAACTGGCGAAAAGTGCCTGCAATAGCCCAATGGGAAATATATGAAAAGGAAATGACAACAAGGAAAGTAGCGATAAAAGAAGGGAGAGACACTATAAGATGGGGACATAGAATCAAAGGTATTTTCACAATAGGAGAAGAATAGTATATAAAACTAGGACACAACAGACATCCGTAAACCAAAAAATGGGAAAGAATATGGGAAGAAAACATGGCCGAAGGTAGCATTCTTTACCTGGATCTTGAGCCATGGGAGAGAACTAACATGGGACCAACTAAGGAAAAAAGGAACGCGAGGCCCATCAATATGCGCCCTCTGCAGAGAATAGGAAGAGACCATGGAGCATTTAACCAATGCCTACAAAGTTAGTGTAAACTTGTGGAGACAAAATCAACAACCTTTTGAAATCAATGACAAAGATATAAACAACATGAAAACAACGATAGAGAACTAGAGGAAAAAACCTTACCAGAATATGATCCTCAACAGGCCATGGAGACTCTCGATAGGATTTTTTCTGTGGAATATCTAGAAAGAGAAGAACCACCTGATTTTTAAGGAGGCTGGTAGAGAAAATAAAAAGATATTGAACCAAATCATATAGAATAGCAGAGAGACCATTCTAACAGAGAGGTGGTACGAGTAGGATTGGAAAACTGACCCAACAGAAACAAGAATATTGGCATATGTGAAACTAAAGCCAGGTATGACACAAAAGATAATAAGGATACACCAAAATATTGAGGTGGAGGAGGTCAATCACTACAAAATTCCTCAATAGGGATTTATTAATTTGAATTTTGACGGGGTTATGAAAGGAAACCCAAGCGAGGTAGGGACAGGCATAGTATTCAGATATGACAAGGGAAGGACACTCAGAATATACGGGATGGACTACGATAATGCTACAAACAATGAAGAAAAGCTCCATGCACTGAAAAAAGGGTTGGAAATCGCCATAAGGGAGGAATACCAAAATTTATAGGTTGAAGGAGACTCGAAAATGGTAGTTGATATAATCAAACAGCTACAACAAGGAACCCAAGCAGATAAAATCAGCAGTAGCTGGAGACCTGCCTGGCTGGTGTAGGAGATAAACAAAATCATAAGACATGTAGCCTACATCCTTGCCAACCATGTGAGAAGGAATGGCAATGAACAAACAGACAACTTGGCAAATTGTGGGTGAAGGCATGGTGGAAGAACTCTGGATGCAAGCGAGGCAGAGCTAATCTAGATGAAGGAGATGGACAACTTAGTGCAACTCCTCGTGCAAGAAAAAGGAGGTGAGAGGAACCCCAAATTAGGGAACATCATAAGGAATCTAGAGAGACAGGGGAGATGAGGCCGGGAAGAGGTAGGATGAGGACAAGTGGGGGAAAGGACAGAGGCAGAGAATGAAGTGAGTATATAGGTAATCTGGCAGGTGACGGAGTAGGGCAGAGAAGGTACAACTCCCGAGAGTACGAGGGTAGTGATGGAAGAGAATGATAGAGAGGAGGGCAGGGCAGAGAGCAGGAGGGTGGATAGAAGAATGATAACAAGTGGCAGGACAAGGACAACAGGTACACAACAAGAGCAGCCAAGAGAAAGTGTGGATTAATTAGAGGAGATGGTTGTAAGGATAGAGGGGAAACATCCCAAGAGGAGGGTGTAGGGATCCGTGCAGGTAATAATGCCAAACAAGTGGTAGTAAAGGCAATGGATCGGAGGGAGAGGGGAATAAAACTTAATGAAAATCAGAATATAGAAAAACACATGCAGATGAAGGCGAGAAGAGTTGGCGAGAGGGAAGGTAGCAGAAGAGAAAAGAAGAAGACATGGGATGAAAGAGGCAACAAATCTGGAAGTTGGTATGTATTCCTTACATTCCCCATCCCTGCTAGGCTCAGGATTATTTTCAGTAGGAAAATAGGAAGTTTAAAATGGAACATGCATATGTCGGTAAAAAAGGATAACAGAACCTCCTGTGACAATGTTAAAACCAATTTTGCAATGAATATGAGTTTCCAGGGCAAGGAGATCGGGAGGGAGGGTCTCACACCCAAGAAGGGAGAGGGCCATCTAGTGATAGAAGCCTGTAGTATTCCCCATCAAAACATGACCCTAGCCAGCACTGTAGGAATTGATGGGAGCGAGCCAGTAGACAAAATGGAAAAAAAATAGGGGGAAAAATACCAAGGATTAGAGTGAACCAAGAAATCAAGCAACCTTAGGGTGAGGGATGTAGAGATGGCTCCAAGAGGGAACTTGTTGACAAGCTAGGGAGATCCTAAGAAATGTGGAACAAAAAACCGACCTCATCTGGGGAGGAACCCATGAGGATGACCAAAATGGAAATGTCAGGCGCAAATTGCTGCCACGAAAGGAAAATGGGAAGAAACCCAAGCAAAGACCAAACCCTTATCAAAAAAATATTGGCTCTAAACCCATTAAGACAAAAACCCCGAAGGTAACAAACCCTGGAAACAGAATGAAAACGGGTGTTTTCGAAATTATTTTGATTCAAATTTATAACTTTGATAAATGCAATGACATTGTGATAGGTATCTTAACATATCGGGGAAAGTACAATGAGGAGAACAGAGAACACTAGGAAGAAGAAAGTTCTAGACAGGTAGGGAGCAATATGGCCCCCAAGAGAGCAAAGAGATAAAACAAGAAGGAAGAAGGAACAAGCAGGCTGACCAAGAAAAGGGGAAGGAAGGCAGGTAGTGAAAATATGAAGACAATTATTGATGCTTACATGGCAGGGAATTTGCAGGACATTAGAGCCCATATTGCAAGTTGGGAGAGGGAACTAAACGATAATATCAAGCACTGGGACATCCCCATGGAGGAGTGGGAAGGCATGGTCCCTGATCCATGGAATTCTCATGGAAGGAATTCCCTATTTAGGAAAACCATACAACAACACTGGGTAATGAAGAATGTGGTGGCACGGGCCATGACCCTGCATCAAGAGCAAACGAAGGGTGATGAAGCAAAGGCATGTGAGAAAAACAAGGAAAAGGACCCAGTCAGGGCATAATTACTGAGGGAGATAGTGACAATTTAGATACAGACCTATAGAAATAATTTGGCCCTGCGAAGAATTGAATAGACTCTAAAAGATCTGAAGTGGAGAATCGAGAAGAGGAGTGAGATGCTAGGCTCCAGTGCCAAGGCAGCAGCCCTAGTAATATCCTCAAATGAGGATTGACACAGTGGTCCATTTTGAATTCAAAAAATTTTCTTTTGATGTAATGCACTAACTTGAATAATTCCCTTTCTAGAAATAGTGGTATAGATAGTCAAAACAGTGATGCTAGATGGATAGCAATAATCCTCTTTAAATTTTGGCAGTGTTTAATGCTGATAGGTGGTTATCTGGTTTCCTTTGGGCAGGTAATCCACCTTGAGCCAATGGAAGTTAAATATTTTGAAAAAGTAATATAAACATAGGAAGTACTACCAATTTTACAAAAAAAAATTACAAAATAGTTACAATTTATTGTCATACTTAATGCATAGTTGTCTAACAAGTTCTGCATTATTCAAATTCCGTGAAAGGAAAAAACAATCTTGGCAGTTTTGTGCTATTTTTAGATGGGCCAACTCCCTATTGTCTTATTTATCTATTACTAATTGATTAATATCTGACTAATGCCCATACTTTAAAATTTGCAATGAATGGAAACCTCAGGAATTCCAACCCTTGTTTCTACCTTTCAACGTCCATCCTAGACAAATAATGTGTTTACAAAAATGCAACAACACTTGAATATGTTGTATTTTTCCTTGGACTTTTCCTAATTACATTAGGAACTAGATGCATTAAGCACTATGTGTCTTCTATTGGGTCTTGTTTAGTTCATTCATATTATAAAATGCTCAAGGGCCTTCCTTGAAGCCATGCCAATATGTATAGATAATTATTATGGTGAAACTATCACAAATTGTCACTTTTCCCTTTTATTGTACTTATTTATGTCATTTAGGTGATTGTATTTTGGAATTGAAGGGAGCGCATTAGTACTAAACTGAAATTTTATTGTCCCTCTTGAGTGACAAATATGAAGTTCTTAATAACCATGTGTTTTTTATTGTTTTGTTTTTCCACACATATAAACTATTATGAAAATGGTATTTTCAGTTATTTCTTGGTTTTACCTAATACATACACTGTTAGGATACAAGGTATGTTTTGGATCATATAGGCTGCACAATGAAGTACTCGAACATTTATGTTGTTCATTTCCACCATCTATTTATTTCTTCTATTGATGTATTGAAAATTAAAGATAACTGTAGTACATTTTAAACTTTTTCATATGGACTAAATGTTGACCCTGCTCTTGCCATGCCATTTATACAGAACGTTGTTGAGGAGATCATTATATTGACTTTTTGGGACCTTTGTTACATTGTATGATATTATGGTGTGCATTCAAAACCCTGTATTAATCTGCAAGTTTTATTTGGGAGTTTTAAAGTAATATGTGATGGTATTCAGTGTTTATGATGAAACCTACAAGTTCTATTTAAAGGGCATGAAAAGTAAATGACTTGTGCTTTGGATGCATCGACAATTGATGTTTGAAGAATGTGGGTTTGTAGAAACACTTGTTTCCTTGGAAGTATTAATTCTCTTCTTTAAAATGAGAGAATTAAAATGAACAAGGTTACATATTTAACATTCCCTTTTATTTCAAAACAGTGTTTTCTTCACATATTTAACTATAGTATGAATAGAAAATTGTGAGGAGATTATCAGTTTGTTTAATAATAGCACAAAAATCAAGTTATGAATACCATGTATGTCAATGAGTTCTAACCTTCTCTCATGCAATTTTGAGATGTTGCATGAAACCTGAAAGTTATTCAATAATGATAACAACTAATATGAAAGAGGTTTGGCTTCAGAGTTGCAAATTTGAAGGGTGAAAAACAACATAGAAATTGTCACATTAACCCTTTTGTTCAGTCTTATTCTAATTCTTTTACTAGAGTCTCATTGAGGTATAAATTTTAATTTTCAAATTTTAAATTTTATTTTGGACCAACGGGACAATTTCCTAAGGGGTCGGGTTAGCCCTCTTATCAAGGCATGCGAGCATGAGGTAAATACTATTCACTCTATCTCTCCTAAGCTTGAATCAGATTTTTATTTGCAGAGAAGGTGATTTCAAGCATGTCTAAAGTCACAGAGTGAGATTCATGTTTTTCGTAAGTGGTATGGAAAAACCTTCAAATTCATGGTGATGAAGCACATTATTTTGATAATCATATAGTTATTTTTGAACTCAACCTTTGCAACTTCAATTGGTTTTACTTCTCAATTAATGTTGGGGCTCTTATTTCCAACAACATTATTTTATGGGTTGAAGACAATGTTGGGTGGGGATGGAGGTCTACTGTCCCTACCATTTTTATGGAATTAGCCATAATAAGTTTCTTTTCTTTGAAATCATGACATAGACTCCATAAACATAGAGGTAGACCCCTCACATGGTCATGCCAAGTAATAGTTGCATCATTGTGTAAATTGGAAAAGGAAGTCCCCGAGGATAGTTTAATGTTCTATAACATACAAGACAAGCATTATGTTATTCAAGGAAGATGAAAGGTTGAGCATACATATGATCCAAAGTACTTATATTATTGTATTTTTAACTTTGAGGGTTGGTTTTATATGATTATTTTATTTACCAAAATAATTGCATTGAAATGAGAAATGTGTATGAGAAAGTTTCAAGAGTCTAGAACTAGAAGTTGACATAATTTTTGTATATATATGTCCCATTAATATATTAGGAGCTTTCTTAAAATGGTTGCAGTTGTCTTGACAAACTAGCTATAATAACAAATCATGATAGTCAAGACACTATATTTCCGGATCCTTGGAAACTATGTATTGTGACCCAATTGGAGGAGTTGAATATTTTGGTTCGTATGTTTCCCATATGGTTGGGCGACATTGTATTCTCTATTGTTTATGCTCAAATATCAACAATGTTTGTTGAATGGGGAAAGGCTATGAACACGAGCATTGGTTCCTTCGAAATTCTTGAAACATCATTGTCTATATTTGATATATTGAGTATCATGATATGGGTTCCAGTTTATGATCTCTTAATTGTGAATATTGCTTACAAGTACATTGGAAAAGAGGGGATTTATTGAGCTACAATGTATGGGTATTTATTTGGAAATATCAATAATTTTTATGGAAACAATTTCCTTGGTTGAAATCAAGTGTTTTGATATTGTCAAAAATCTCAATTTGGTCCATGATATAGTTACACCAGTTCTCATGACTACTTTTTGGCAAATTCCCCTCTATTTCTTAGTTGGTGCCTCAAAAGTTGTTTTCTTTATAGGGAAGTGGGATTTTTTCTATGACCAGCCTCCTGATGTAATGTGTAGCTTGTGCGGTGCTCTTTCTCTTCTTATAATAGCATTACAAATCTATTTGAGCACCTTAACTGTTAGCATTGTCACTTTTGTCACTGCTAAAGGAGGAAAATAGGGATGTATACTTGAAAATATCAATGAATGTCATCTATCCTACTACTTTTGGAGTTTAGCTTCCCCAATCTTTCTGAACTTGTTTGCATACATCACTTTTGTACACATATACTAGTGCAAGAAGCCGAACAATGAATAAATTCCAAATTGCATGGGATGCATTAAAATTATCCTTATGTAATTTATTTTTGCTGGGGTGATTACATAATTTTATTTAACATTATATTTACTTGTAAAATGTTTAGTTGATTTTAATTCACCTTTTATCAGTGTTACATTGTTAGATATATTAGAGATAATACTAGTTTTTCATTAATAATGATCATGGCATTTTCATATATCTTTACTACCAAGTTTTGTTTTCAAATTGAAACAGAAACATGAACTTCACTTGGAAACATTACAATAAGTTGGAGAATGGCCTAGAAGTTATGCAAGCTTTCTAGTGCTTAGTTATACTATGGGTAAATGTTTCTATTATGCTTTGATATTATGCCCAAATACTATGACTTGTACACTTTTCATCAATGATTATTTGTTCTTGAATTTTTTTGGATGTTTTGTAGTTAGACTCAATTTTGAAAGATATTGAGGTGCTATAAAACTTTACTCATCATCATACACCTCTTTGATTATTTGTAACATGTATGACCCTTACAAATCAACCATGCAAAATTTCTATTGTGATTTTTTTTTTGTTGTGCAAAACTCTAGTCAGTATGATACAGATGCCTAATTTGACCAGAATTGCACCAAATTTACTTAATAGATTTAAGTTCTCTTACTCTTATCTGCAGAATATTTTCCTCCCTCTTCACTGCGATATGAAAACTAAAACTAGAATGTGCTAATCATGATAATTAAACCTATAGAACTTGAAATATTACACAAAATAATGTACAAACTAGTGGCTTCAACATTCCCCCAAGTCCTCCTATCAACATTACTTTCTAGCTCCTTTTGAAATTGCTTGTTGTATTGTGTAGTTGTCTTTTCTTTGAGGTTCTTTCCTTCATGCCCATTTTATATTTGAAGTACGTGTGGGAGGATAAATACCATTGAGAGGTAGAGAGTGCTTTCCTTGTATGCATGCAATTGCATCTTTGCATACTCATGCTTGGTGTGGATTTGGAAGTGTTTGAATGCCCCTTGGATATTTTTTTGGTGTAGCAGATATTAACTGAACCTTTTTCTTACAATTTTAACATATGTTTAGTGGTTATATTTCAAGATAACTAAAGTTGTTGATTGTTGTATTTTGACATCTTGAATTAATTAAAAATGATAAGCTCTCACAATTAGTTTTGTAGACCTCATAGCCAATGGAATTCAAGCATGTAGCTAATTATTCATAATTGAACCATATATGCTCACTATTTTTTACATTTTTTCATGGATGTTAGCCTCTTAGTGGCATATTTTTATGCTGTCGCAACATATTTACATGATTCAAAAGGTGAGAAATCAATGTTTGGTGTAATTTCATATTTTAGGTTTGATAATTATAAGTCATTATAGGATATAAATGTATTAAAAGTTTCACTTCTATTTGTCATTCAACTGAACATATTGAGTATCTTATACACAACTATCTTTTCCTCCACCCACTTTTCATAAATTCCATAACCATTGGGTAGGGACTTGAAGCTTTGATGCTATTTTGTTTGTTTAGTAAAATATTTTTTTAGACTTTACAAATTTTTATAGTTTATTAAAAGTTGTAAAATTTACAATTTATAAAGTTTCTAGGTATAATTATTTAAATTCTAATTCTTGAAAGGGTGTTAGCTCAATGGAAGAGCACTTGCTTTAGAAGCAAGAGGTTGCTGGTTCGATTCCATCATGCCCTGATATTCATATGGAATGGCGATGATTTATTTTTTGTGATGGAGGCCTCCTTTCAACATCAACAAGGGACCATATGGTGACATCTTCCACCCTCACCAAAAATATGAAAGGTGTTGGTCAACAAACGCCACCATATATATATGCATCAATAATCATATCCATGAAAGGTGGCATCACCATAAAATCACTATTGTTGATATGAAATGGTGATTCTCACTATCCATTATTATAATCATTATTTGTGACAGACATTGAATGTCAAGACAATATCTATATTTTTGGTGACACATTAGTTTTTTGGTCACAGAGGCTTAAGGTCAATCACCATTACTCATATGAAATGGTGATGGTAACTATATGCCATTCTAAATGATCATTGGTGACAAACATTGAATTTCACCATAACACCTATACCTTTCGTGATACCACATATGGTGACAGTCAAATTTTTGTGACAAAGGCTCTTTTCACCATCACTAATGAGCTTATGGTGACCATTTTCAACCCTCGCCAATGTTCTTTTTTCTTGTGTTGTGATTGTGTGTGTAAATATATGTGTGTGTGTGTGTGTGTGTGTGTGTGTGTGTGTGTGTGTGTGTGTGTGTGTGTGTGTGTGTGTGTGTGTGTGTGTATTTTAAAAAAACAATGAAAATATATGAAAAGTTAAAAAAAATTGTGGCTACTCAAAATTAATTGCTAAATTAAAATATTAAATAATAAAATTTAGAAATGGATTGTACTACCTTACAAATCCTCCATACCTATTCTTATTTTAAATATTTTAAACATACATTAAATATTTTAAATAAAATGAATAAGATATTGTCTTATCCTCAAAACAACCAACATCCACTATAATTTTAATAAATGTGTAGAGATACACAAAAAAAATTCTTTACCAAACTATGTAAATGCATTTAATGCTATCGAGCAACTGAATGGTAAAAACAAGTTCTAGTTTGATAATTGTGATCCTTTCTAAAAAGCGGAAAATGGATTGAAGATACACAATGTTTTTTAGCTATAGAAGTTTTGGATATTTTGGCAGGAATTTGAAGAAACAATTTTTGGCCAAATCCAAATATTTTCTTATTTGAAAAATTCCTCTTTGATTTTGTAAAATATTTAACCATAAAAAACCCTTGACACATTAAGATTATGGAGTGTTCACACCTCAATGTTCTAAATTCAATTCTTTTTCTTTTGGATTTTGACATAAAGTAAGCGAGTACAAGCTTTGAAATGGCTCATAAGTAGATTTTTCATTTGACAAGGATTTAGAGGATAAAAATGGAAATGAGAATGGACTCAAAAATAGAAGTGGAGTGAATTGAAAGTAACCAAGAAACCTAGTACATAAGGGTGAGGGAGAGGTATTAATTCTCTCAACACCCCCTCCTAATCTCAACAACTAAAATTCTTGCCACTTACAATGCCCAAGTGCTTTGTCTGGAATTTAAATGTGGTTTTTCCCAATGATTATGTAGAATTGTTTGAAATTTGATCTCGTGGTCCATAGAAATCAAGAAATATATATCCACTATTAGCAATATATTGAATGAAGTGAAAGTGTGTGTCAATATGTTTTCTGTTTTTATGAAACAAATGATTTTTATGTAAGGAAATGGTACAGGTTTTATCACAAAAAATAGGAGTTGAGTCCTTTTGAACATGTGAAAGTTCATTCAATAGCATTGTTAGCCATACAACTTGACATGTTATGGAAGTTGTAGCTACACACTCTGTCTCTCTTGAACATATTAAAGCAATGAGTTGTTTCTTTGACACACATGAGATCAAATATGTTTCAAAGTGAAAATCATATGCTCGTGTGATTTTTAGATCATCTAAGATACTTGAATAGTTTTTATTTGTGTAGGCTGAAAGTGAGTAATCTTTAGAAATATTGTACAATAAACCATATTTTAGTGTCCCTACAAAAGGTATTAATATTATTTCTACAATTTTCATTTAGGATTCCTTGGGTGATTCCATAAATCTAGAAAAAAAAATTATAAAATATTTGATGAGATGCACTTGGAATAAGTCACCTAAAAAAATTGTATCAATATTTTCAAAATGGCCCAAAAAACTATGTTTTATTCCCTATTAACATTTGTCAACTTCGTATAATAATGTTGCACCTATCAAATATGCTTCATGAATAAGCATCACAGAAATTTGTTCACAATATTTTGTCAATGTTTATAACTTTTCACCTTTATGTGAGATATATTCTAATTTGATAAGGGAAAATGAAATCTAGAATGTAATGTTGTATGAACTACATTGAATAGTTCCTTCCCTACATATGATATCATGGTTCCTTTTAGCTAAGTTGGTTCATATTCCAATATGTTTTTGTAATTACAAAATAGAGATTAGAAATGTGCTATTATAGTAAATGTGTTTCCAACATCAGCACCACCTATTACAAATATCTACAATGATTGATTTAGATATATATAATTTTTTCTCTCAATATTTCCTTCAATATTTTTGTTTTGTCTCTATTGAAAATTCTCATGATTTCATAGTTTTTTTGCTTATAGTATATGTGGTCATTTCATGAATTACTAATGTCTTTAAACTATTGATTTTGCATTGTTATGAAAAATTTATGCTTTCGAATAGAAGTATCCTCCCTAGACCTAGTGGCCTAGTCTAGAACAACCAAAATAAAATACCATAAAGTCCTTAGAGAAATTGGAGAATGGAAATATACTTATGATTTGTTGCAATATCTTTTCTCGAGTTGCCTTGGAAGCTCCAACCGTACCTTTGATCACTAAAATTAGAAGCTGCATAAACAATCAACACAAGCCAAATATTTATGACATCTATGTAGCATTATCCAATCGCTCTATTCAATGAACCAACATAGATTTGAGATATATGGATGTATACATAAAATAAAAAATATAGGAAAATGATATACTCTTTGTATTAATATGAAAGGGACAAAGTTTATAAGCCAAAGTGGAAGTTGATCTTGTAGAGATCTCCCCAAGTTGACTTGTCCTTCCTTCTCACAATGTACACCTCAAGGTCACCCTAATGCATGGGAATGATAACTCTCTTATGATTAAAGAAACAACATAAGGGTATGATTAGCCTCCAAAATTCAACCTATAGCTTGTGCATGACAGTAAATATATAGGAGAGGATGGTAGTTTATGAATTCTTATCCATTTACCAATATAGGCTTGAGACCCACTCTTTATGGGAGGATGATATCAAGGGATAAGAGGTGAAATAGCCAAGGTAAGATTAGATAGGATTTAAAGTTCTTCTCCAAGGTAAATGGTTGTAACACATCTTAGAAGCTTCTGGAAGAGGATGCTTTGGTATTCTTTTATTTTCCCAAATTTCTAGAATGAGCACAACCCTAACAAGGGACAAACTTCTCTAACTAGAGTAGGTTTAGAACTGAGAAACCTTTTGTTGAATGTAGGTCCCTAAAAGGCTAAGGTTTGTTGGGCCTTAAAACCACTAGAACGAAGTAGTCAAGGTAAAAAACTCATGGATTTGGGAGAGTCGTGGTTAGGTATTTGTGTAGGGATGATGAAAAGGTGTTCAGGGATGTTGATGGATCCCATTTATAAGCATATTTACCAGATGTGACAAAATGGCCTATAAAAGATTTCCCCCTAAAGCAAAAATTCAAAAATAATGGTTGATGAATGAGGTGCTTTACCTTTTGAAAATTTTGGATCAGGAACCACTAGTCGGATCATCATCTATTACAATACATTTTCACCATTATATCTTTGTTGAGGGAGGTATAACCATGCTCAACACTCAAGCTATCATTACATGTACAATGATCAGGAAGACATGTCCATTGATGACAAAGGGTGGATCCATTATTGAATGAATTTTTGTATGATCATAGCCATCATACATTGTGATCTTGTATTAATTCTAAAATCACAACTGATATGGATGGAACTAGATCTACAGTCTTCTATCCCATTCACTTGATCATCCAACGTATGAGTTTAAAAATGTGAATACATGAGCTAGAGTCGAACATGGAAAGCACCATCTTATTACCAACCAATGATGTAATCCATTAATAGACATGACGGAAACCACAGATGATGTTAGTGGATCTCAAGGTACAAAAATACAATATGTATGGTGTAAATAAATGAGTGTAAGTTGAACACCATAAAGAATTTGTTGGTCAAATGAAAATGATGTAAACTTTTCACTAAGAGTGAGGAAACTTTCCATTCATATATGCAAGTCTTAAGGTACTGAAAGAAGAGTTTCTAAGTCAAGTTTTGGATCAATCACCATCCATTAGCACCTTGTCATCATCCCTAAACAAAGCCATAAGCATGACTCTCCCAAATCCCTGAATTTATGACCTTAACTACCTCACTCTAGTTCTTTTAAGTATCAACATGCCCTATCCTTTAGGGACCTATGTTCATCAACATGTTTCTTAGGCATGCACCTTCTTTGATTAGAGAAGGTTATACCTTGACAGGTGTGCACTGATTATAGAAATTTGGGAAACGAAAAATCCAAAAGATTCCTCTTCTAGAAGCTTCCAGGAGTTATTATAACCATTTACCTTCAATAAGAACTTTGAAACCTATATAATATTAGCTTGGATATTTCAGCTCTTATCCCTTAAGCACATCCTCCCATCAAGAGTGGATCTCAAGCCTATATTGGTAAATGGATAAGAATTCCTAAACTAACATCCTCTCCTATATATTTAGTTCCATCCACAAGCTAGAGGTTGGACAATGGAGACAAATCATACCCATATGTTGTTTCTTTCATCATAAGAGAGTTATCATTCCCATGCAATAGGGTGGTTTTGAGGTGTACATTGTGGCAAGGAAGGACAAGTCAATGTGGGAGTATCTCTACAACATCAACTTCCACTTTTGGTTGTAAACTTTATGCCTTCCATATTAATAAAAATAGTATAATATTTTCCTAGATGTGTTATGCTATGTTTATATACATGTGTTTCAATTTTATTATGATCCATCGAGTTCAGTGACTCGATAATGCTACATAGATGTTGTAGATATTTGGTTTGTGTTGATTATTTGTGCAGGTTCTAATTATCGTGATCAAAGCTACAGCTGCATCTTACGAGCCAAGAGGAGAGAAGAGCTTGTGATGGATCACAAGTAAGAATCTTTCCATTCTCTAATTTCTCTAAGGGGAACTTTATAGTCTATGCTTTTTGTTACTCTAGACTAGGCCACTATGTACAGGGAAGGTACTTCTCTCTAGAGTTGTAGATTTTGTATAACAAATTGGGGACTCTGCTAAGGATTGATTCATTCCATTAGTGGTTTCCTTGTCCCTACTACTTGTTTCACCTCTTGAATAGATCTCCAATGCCTCACTTAGTTTGAATTGACCATAGGAACACCTCTCATTGATATGCATTCGATTTTTTGTGTTGGAAATTGGTTTTTCCTTGATCAAACACCCCCTGTGCTAGTTATAGAGTGTTTTAAAGCACCATGACCTTCTTTGTACCTGCATTTTAGAGTATTGGTAGCCCATATGTACCTACGTTGACCCCTGTTTCATGAAAACAATTGTATTTTTATGATTTTATCTCTGATTAAGTTTGTTCCAGGTGGTCCTCCTAGTGTCCCTCAGTGTGTGTTTGTCTCTGAGAAGCTAATCCCTTGTGTGAAATTGATCTTTTTTCTAAATGGTGTATGTGTTATTCGCCTCTGAGTGTAATCACCTTTTTTTATAAGATTTTGTTTTATTCTTTCTTTCTTATTTTCAATATAGGTTTATATGCATATATTGATTATTCAATTTGAAAGTAACTTTTGCATTAAAGTTAAACTTTCTTTGGTTTCTTTTCATCAACGATCAAGTTGCATTCATATGTTTCTTTTCATTTGAAACATTAAGAGAAAAGAAAAGAAAAATAATTATTTGCATTGCAAATAGGGATTTGATTTTGATTGGAATAGTGAACTTGAGGAGATCGATTGTTGCATTACTTGGTTGTTGCATTGTTGATTGATTTATTCTTCCCCTACTTAGTTACACATTTCAATTTTGAAAGGAAAATGAAAAGATTTATTTTTGTCATATTAGTTGCATTAGAGGCATGTTCACGCGACATCGAGTTTTGAGCCTTGAAAAATGAAATTTAATTCAAGATAAACTTCTAAAATTGGCTCAACTAACCTAAGGATCATTCAAAATCTATTGACACACGTATGGGTCTAAGATAGAGACATGTTTTGGTGTCCATAAACCTAAGAGTTGTCATCCTTTGCCAATGTTTCATTCTGGGGGTGATATCTTGTTCCATGTACATAATTTTATCATATCATTCTCTAAGTACCATCTAGTATATTAGATGGTGCTCCACACATGAAAAGTATATGGGAACACTCCCATCATAGAGTTACACATTAGACAACACTACTAGAGATTGCGCTTCGACGTACCTCTAAGTATATTTTGGAAGTCTACCATAGGTTTTTATCCTCACCATAGGTACCCAAGTCAGCTTCCTTGTATACTATGATACACTGAAAACAACATTTTGGGAGATTTCCTACTCGTATGCAAGTCCTTGTTTCTCGAAGGTCGTATATTGTAGTTGAGAGTTTCTTGGTAAATATTTTTTTTAGCTACCCCTTTTTTATTTATTGTTGTTCTTAATTTCTAAAATCAACTAATTGACCATGGAACAATATCCTAACCAAGGAACAACTCCTCAATGGATCTTAGTTTGAGATAAATGGAAATAGTTCCCAGATATACCAATCAAGGAAACCCCTCTTATGGGAATCCTGGTATTTTTCCTTGTCTTGGAAATATTGGTGCTCCTTATATGGAAACCTTGTCCCTTCCCAAATTTACCATTGGTTTAAGAATTTGGTTATTTTCAACCTCCTTGGTTCTGAATGTCCAAATTTCTCCTCAACCAAGTTCTCCTCCACCTAAACAACATCAATCTCAAGTTGATCCTAAAGTTGACCATTTTCCTTCTTCACCTGTGGTTTATTCAACCATTCCTTCCTCCTTTCCTGGTGAAACTCTTGATTCTAGTAACCATGAAGCTTTGAGTAATAAGAAGGGAAGAATAAGAAGCAAAATAAGTAAAGGGGCTACCAAGAAACCATTTCTACAGATGCAACTAGTATGGAGGAATCTCCTAATCAACCTTACAAAGTTAAATTTCCTTGCAAGTTATGTAAGGGTGACTACCTTGTTAGAGATTTCCCTCATATTCAACAGGTATTATAAGTGTGATCCATAGGCTCACATAACGCTTTTTCGTAAACCTCTGAAGATCATGCTGGTGAGAAACCTCCAACTAGTGATATTAAGATCCACAAAAAAAGGGTAAAGTTAAGTTTCCTTGTAAGTTATGTCAATGGAATCATGAAATCCACCTTTTCCCTTATATGGATAAAGCATACAAATCATTGGGAAATCTTATTGTTTCTCAACCACAACTTCTGACTTGATACCAAAAGGTTTCACCTAATCCTCCACTAATTGATGAAGTTATTGATAAGAATGTGAACCCAATAAATCCCATTTTCTCTAAATGTGAATTCCATGAATCCATTCTCAACCAGCCATTAGTTAAGAAAATGCTTGACTCAATTCTACCTTCAGTTGATTGTACCTTTCACATAGAGAGTGAACTTCATGTTGCTTAGGTTGTTCTTGTTTCTTCAAATTCCAATGAACTCAGGAACAATTCTATCATTCAAATGGCACAGGGGGGTAATTCTCTCATTCCCATAGTACAAACGGAGTGATCCTACTATTCCTCTAGCATGCAGGTGAATTTATCCCATTACTGTAGTGTGAGGGGGCATTTGTCTCCTTCCCACGACACCCCCTTCAAGTAGTATGGTCACTTCCTTTTTTAGTGTTGATGGGCAAGATATCGTCTTCCTCCTTATGTACCCTTCTAGGTCATAGTAGAGGCTTATAATATGCCTTTACCTAACATAGCCATAGATGAAGTTGCATATGTTATTATTTTTTCCTCAACTACTTGGCAAGTTTAGTTTCTCCACAAATTGTGCCTTTTACTTAGAATATGTTAGATTTTAATAGAGAAACTAGTCAAACGTTAGGGATCCTACCTTAGTTTCCTATTTCTTTGGGAGGAAAGATTGTTTATAAATATGTGATGGTAGTCTAAGTCCCTTTGGATTTTAATTTACTCCTTGGGCATGACTATGTTTATTACATGGGAACTCTTATCTCTTCACTCTTTTGTGTGATGTGTTTCCCACATGAAGGAAGAATCATGAGCATTGACTAGCTTTCATTTGTTTGTCCTAATTTGACTCCCAATCAACCAATTTCCCTAAATGGTTGTTATGTGCAACTTGTATCTCCCTTGTCACTGATTGATTATGTGGAAACCTATTCCATGCCCAGGTCTACTAATAATCTAGAAAATGATGTAGTGCATCATTTACTTCTGGAAATGGAGTTTGATCTTTCCACTAGATCCTTTGATACCTTCCATAACATTTTTCTCCCATCTGATGACAACCTGTGCAGGCCTTCTAGCCTTATGCAAGTCATGATCAAGGTATCAGAACAAAGTTTATTTTATTTTGTCAGTCTAATTCAAAAATGAAACAATGTATGAGAGAAAATTTATTTTTTGTATGTCAACCATATTAAAAAATGGAACAATGTCCTCAAGTAGATTTTTGTTTCTGGTGTCAAGCTCGTTAACAAATGAAACAAGGTCCGAGAGCAAAGTTCCTTTTCTTCTATCAAGCTCATTAAAAATGGAACAAGTTCTATGAGCATAATTATTTTCGTATGTCAACCTCTTCAAAAAATGAAATGGATTCCCTTTTAATTCGAGACTTTGATTATATCTTCTAAATTTCCAATCAAGTATTTTAGTTGATCTTGTAAATTAACCTTAATTCCATCCACCTCTTAGTAACCAGTAGTCTAATTTAATGAAAGAAAGGAAACCTAGGGGGAACATGCCTATAATTGATTCATTATGTTGGGGGCATGCAAAATTATTCCAAGCATAGTTTTTCTCATGTTTCAAGCTTGTCAAAAAATGAGACCAATTTCAAGCATAGTTTCCCATGTTTCAAGCTTATGTAAAAATGAAACCATTCTCATTTTATCCCGGGTGAGTGTCATTTTATTAGCCTATTTCCATTAGATGAGCCTTTGTTTTCTCATATCATTGTGACCATCTCCTTGGCCGACCATACTCTTTCACTTGGTTGTTTAACCCTTTCCTAAGGAACCACTACGATGAGTGGTCTTATTAGCCAGCCTTTTGACCTTTGTCTGTTTTCTGTTGTTCAATCATGACCAAAACCATTTTTTACCCTTTATACCACTCATTCCTTCATGAGGGCTCCTCTTTAAACTCTCTTCAAACTCCCAAAACATGAAAATATTACCAAGCACTTGTCTTTTTGAACTCATAAAAGTAAATGAAAAGATCTCTAGTCAGTATAAGTTTAACCCTTTTTCGAACTAAGACAAACTATTTACGAAAAATGAATACCTTAGTCTGACATGGCTAAGAGGTTCTCTTGAGTATCATTTTATTCACTTTCACTCTCAAGGGACTATCTACGAAAAGGAGCTTTTGGAGTTTTCTTTTTTTCCTCTTTTTCAAACTCTCTAGAAATGAAAAATAAGTCGAGTTATACCTTCGGTGGACTTGTAAAATCATCAAATAATGATGGACCCATCAAAAATCAGGGTAATGAAACAACCCTTCTCAGGTTTCATTAAATATATTCATAGGGATTCATCTGAAGGAAGAACTTAGAGATCAAGAATATGTTATCCTCCTCAAACTTGTTAATAAAAAAAGAGGTAGACACCCAAAATGGTTAGGGAAATTTGGAAAATGGGATACTCTACCTATTAATGGTAGCGAGTCACTTTTTAACATGACACTCTTCCACTTCATCTTTGTGGCTATTGGATTGGGAAATATGCTTCTCTTTTGGTTCATCGCAGCATTTTGAAGCCTTCGTTTTTGGTTTTGAGTCAATGCTACCAACTCCATTTAGTGTCGCTCACGTGTTCAAGAGAGGTCATTTGGTTGATAACTGTTATAGTACTCTTAATACTTCATTCCATGTCTGTCTTTCCTGAATGAGTTCCACATCAACATCATTCTATATCAAATAATGATACCCATTTCGTGTTGCTGATGGGGGATATATCAAGACCCTCCTACAATGGGTCGCTTCCTGTCGACATCAGTTGATTGTCCAGCAAGTTGACTTAGAAAATATTCCTTCAGTGCCTTGGGACTTGTATACATCAATGGAAAGTTTCCTCTCTCTCGATGACATGTTTTCATCGTTGGCCATCAAACGATAGATTTTGTGTAGTGTTTGACTCTAACTCATTCATTAAGACCATATGGATTGTATGATTCTCTCATGTTTATTAATGAATTACATCATTTTTTAGTAATGAGATGGTTTCTACCATGTTTGAATTCAACTCGTTATTCACATGGTTAGAATCGTACATTGGGTGATCAAGTGAATGAGATAGAAGAGTTTAGATCTATTTTCATCGATCTAGGCTACCATTTCATGATTAATGTGAGATTAAAAAGAATTATGGCTATGATATGAGTCATCTAATCATGGATCTGCACTTCATTGTTATTGGACATGTATTTTTTTATCATTGTACATGTAATTTTAGGTTATGTGTTGAGCACTTGTATGCCTACCTCAACTAAGGTATCATGATGTAAATGTACTGTAATAGCTGATGATTCGACCAATTGTTCTTGATCTGAACTTGCCACAAGGTAAATAAATTCAGTCATCAGTTTCCATTTATGTCTTTTTGCTTTATGGAGCAATTTGTTATAGGTCATTTTGTCACATCTCGTCAATAGGCATACAAACTAGACTAATCAACATCCATAAACACCTTATCATCATCGCTAGGAAAATACCTAAGCATGGATCTCCTCAATCCTTGAAAATTCATGATCTTGATTGCTTCATTATTGTTCTTTTAAGGACCAATGCACACTATCCCTTTAGAGACATGCATTCATCCATAGGTTGCTTAGTTCTGCATCATATGTGATCGGAGTAGGTTGTCCCTTGCTAGTGGTGCACTGATTGTAGAAATTCAGGAAAAACAAAAAAGAATCTTGAACCTTTCTATTCCAGAAGCTTCCAAGAGCTATTACAACCATTAACCTTGGATAATAACTTCGAAAGAAATTTGATCCTACCTTTTATATTTCACCTCTTATCCCTTGAGCTCATTCTCTCATCAATAGTAGATGTCAAGCCTAGATTGGTAAATGGATAAGAATTCCTAAACTACCATCCTCTCTTATATATTTATTTACATCCACACGCTAGAGGTTGGATTTTTGAGACTAATCATACCCTTATGCTTATGCTTTGATCATAAGAGAATTATCATTCCCATGCATTAGGTTGGTTTTGGTGTGTGCATTGTTGCAAGGATGGACAAGATAACTTGGGAGGTTCTTTACAATGTCAACTTCCACTTTTGGTTGTAAACTTTCTCCCTTTCATATTAATACAAAGGTTATATCATTTTCCCACATGTGTTTTTTTATGTTTATATACATATTTTTCAATGCTAGGTTGATCCATTGAATAGAGTGATTAGATAATGTTACATAGATGTTGTAGATCTTTGGCTTGTGTTTATTGGTTGTGCATGTTCCAATTAAGAGATTAGATCTACGATTGGAGTTTGCAAGGCAAGAGGAGAGAAGTGTTCGCGATGGATCACAAGTAAGCATCTTTCCATTCTCCAATTTCTATAATGATAAATTTGAATTCTTTGTTTTTTGTTGTTCTAGACCAAGCCACTAGGTCTAGGGAAGATACTTCTATTCACAGTCATAGATTCCATATAACAACATTTCCGATCTTTTTCAAATATTCAAACTCAAATTCTATATTATATTCTTGATAATATTTTTCATTATTTATTTCTTGATATTTATGTATACATCTTTCAAATAATTCACTCTCCTTTTTTTCTAGCTCAGTTGTTATGCTGTCAATATCAATCCACAATGTCATAGTTTCATTCGTAAACTCTTTTTCATTTCATTTTATGATTTTTTTAAATAACAGATATGCATTTTTCCAAGCCAAATATTATTCTTTAAAAGTGATCTTGTCAATATGATATGGGGCATATTACATCAATCGCTGTCTATAATATTTATCACGATAATATGCTTATTATATTTTATGTATCTTATACAGCATGGTCTCTCAACACCTCCTCTCTTCTTGTCTTATAGTGTATAGCATGATGTAAATTTTGCTAACAATACATTTTTTATATTTTTTCGTCATTGCACATAACAAATGATAATTGGTTAAAATGATGTGTTTTATGAGTCTTGCACTATCTCTTTTGGTTTTGCTAGTAAAAGCATTTGATTATCTTTTGTTGAAGTATTAATAAATATGCATTTTCTTAAACTAATGCTTAGTGGAAATTACAATAATATGTACGCAAATTGTTGTGCAAACATTTGTTGCAAATTCAATAAAGATTTTACAAGTCTTACAATTATTTCTATGATATCACCATCAATTTTTTGACATTCACTTGTATACCTTTAAATACGAACTTTGTTTATTCATCTATTTTTCTCATGTATGAACTATAATAAGTATATGTAGCATATAAGTTAAGTACAATTTGAACACCAATATTTGTACCCTGGATTAATGGAATATTTTGAGAAAAGTTATTAGTCCATACGTTTATTGACTCTCTTTTCAATAGAATTTTTTTCATCTGAGTACATTGGATTGCATGGATGTAATCGCATTCGATTATATCTAATTTCTGAAGAAAATTATCAAATCGATATTGGAATTGGAAAACTAAACTTGCAAAACATTTTTTTTCCTTTCATATAAATTTATGTATAACCACGATGTTAAATACTATATTTTCAAGTAGTTTACTTGAATAAAAGCACCAGTACCTGTCCAAAAAAACTTCATTTCAATTTTTGTACTTGTTCAGTAGATAAGAGCATATTTACTCATAGAAGTCCATGTTCATGTTGGCTTCCATGATTTTGGGATTTTGTTGTAGAGAAATAGTCTGCAACGAAACCAAAGTACTTGGAGTCATATAAAATTAATTGTGATGAGTTCAATTCTAATCAAGGCATCAATATCATTGTCCTCCACTTCATTTTCAATTAACATTATTTTTCTATCAATTTATTTCCTACAAATCCTTTTTCTAAAGGCTCTAAGAGATGTTCAACGTTGCTAAATGAAACAAAGAAAGGTAGTATACCCAATTGTCAGATCATTGCATATAATTTCTTTAGCAAGTTCAAAAAATAGTGCAACAATGTTCGTGTTTGTCTGAGATCCATAAACCCAATGTTTGATGTTACAATGCCTTTCCCGATTTTTTTTGTTCTCAAAGCCTTAGTTGTTGGTTTTTTTCCATTTAACTCTCCATTTAGTATTCAAATATAAATAAAATTGAATACTTCAATGAGGATAATTCCCATTTTTTTGTAAGACAAATTTTGTATAACACAAGAACATGATCTTAATGCAAAACTTCCCATTGAACAATATGGTGGTATGTAATTTTTTTTGTAAAATTCTCCAATTTCTTTTTCCAATATAATAATGTTGGAAATTCCAACCCTTCTAAATATCTAGCTCTACCCTTCATTAGGATCAATGTTTATTTGATTATTACGAAGATAATAAATTCTATATGAATCACTAAATACATGTAATATAGTTTTTGTGAATGAATTTTCATCATATTTGTCATTATTATTATTATTATTATTATTATTATTATTATTATTGATTTCATTACTTGACTCACATGCATATTCATCCATGTATTAATTAAAGGCTTGTTTGTAATCTTCATTTATTTTGATATTCTCTAATTTATAAAGAAGAGTTTAAGACAATTGGTTCAATGCATTCATGACTTTATAAACACATATTCGACCAAAAATAAATATGATTTTACACACTGATAGTGTTTTAATTTCCACAACCCTTGTATTAGATTGATTTATGTCATGAGGAAGTGAAATTTGGATTTCATATTTGTAGGTAGGTATATTGATTAGTCTACTGGGCAATGCTAATTGTGGTCTTCTAAAACATCTCCCAAGTTCTTGTATTTGAAAAAATGGTAATCCTAGTAATATTAGTCTTTCTTCCAGGTCATAGAGTTCTTTCACTATGGATATTTTTTTTTTCCACCTAATTTGCACTAGAACTGCAAATTTGATAACCTTGTCATTATCTAATGTTTTCTTGCATTTTATGCATACAACTTATTTTTGGGCACATTGCTTAATTTTTTTCCTATGACATATTTTTTAAACCAATTTTGATTGCATATTGCACAATCATAAAGAGAAACATCTTGTATTTTTTTAAATATTATTTTATGGCCACTGTCCTAAATGTATAATTGAACATCTATCACAATCCCTTATGTTTATTTGAAAATATCACATTCTTTCTTAATTTTTGTTTCTTTGATGGTCTTCTACTTAGACTTGTTTAGAGAACATTTATGTTTCTTATATGTTTTTCAATTTGATGCAATGACAAACATGATCTCCTGTTTCCATTAGTAAGCTCTATATTAAGTTACATGGTATCTCCACTTATGTTAATGTTTTTAAAGCTATTCAAGTTATGCGAATTCTTTATGGGGTTCTTCTAGATATTACTTTTCCTTAGTTCCTTCAATATCACATCAAATGTTTTTTCTCCTTTCCTTCTTTCAAAGTTTCCTAATGAAAATGATTAATATACTTGCAAAAAAAATGACTGCCTTGATGGTATTATACCTATAATTATTTAGAAAACATTGTTGATTATTATATATTTCTTGATTTGATGTAATGATATCCATGATCTCTTGTTTCCATTGATAAGCTTTGTATTAAGTTCTATCATGATCTCATCTATGTCCATCTTTTTAAAGCAATTCACATTATCCCCATTATGTTTTTTCTAATATTATAGTATATATTTTTCTTGATTAACTACTTCAACACCACATAAAAAAAATCTCTTGTAGTATATCTTTGAGAGGTTCATAATTCTAATGATTTATATTTGTTCTAAATTCGATAACATGCAATGTTGTTGCATCTTCCTTCAATGGGAAAAATCCACCTACAATAGCCAACATATCAA
>APFE030185973.1:42468-126126 GCA_000404065.3 Pinus taeda
TATATCTGGTGTTCTTTGATGTGACTATCTGTTTTTTTCTTGTTCATGCTCATTATTTTATGGTACTGATATGCAAAGATAATTCAAAGTATAAATAAGGAAGATTTGTTAAAGGAACTAGATAATACTGATTCACCCCCCCTCTCAGTATTATTTTCAACAAGGATTAGTGAGCACGCAATGGACCTCAGGAATATGAGAACCAAGTCTTCTGCTTTAGCAGAGCATGTGGAGAAAACCAATCACCATGTCTGCATCGAAGAAGCTAGTGTGATTGCTAGAGTGTCGCAATTCCATCACCGGTATTTTAGGGAAGCCCTTGAGATTGAAAAAATGCCAAACAATCTCAATAGAGAGCATGGCTGGAAGATTAGTAGTTGCTGGGTCCCAGCCCTCTCCTCCTAGTCGTGCTCTCCCTTGAGTGTTTTTTTTTAAGCTCTTTGATTCTTAAATTAAAATTTTACAGATTATTTATGTATTATTATTATATTATTATCTATTATATTATTATTACTATTTATTTATTTTTTAATTAAAATTAACCATGGTTTATTATTTTTTTATTTTTTCAGGCGCTTTGGTCATTAAATTAATTTTTTTTAATTAATTAATTAATTAAGTTATTTATTTATTTATTTATTTTTATTTTATTTCATTATTCTATTTTTTTTTATTTTTTTAATTATTTTTTTATATTTTTATCTATTTATTTTTTTAACCCTTAATAAACTATTAAGTAAATATTTTTATCAGGATATTCTTTGACTATGAATATGAAACTTATTTATTTATTTATATATATTTTAAAATAGAATTAACTATTTATAGAATATTCTATTTTTAACTTATACAACTGACTAATATTTATATAACCTCGTTGATTTAAATTATTTAAATCTCCCTTTATCTGATATTTTATTTAAAATATAATTAACCTATATTTATTTAAAATATAGTCAACTATTATCTATTTCTAATTACTCGATTATTTTATGAGTATATTAATTCACTTATTTTAATATATATTTATAAAATTGTCAATTTACGTTAATTTAATAAGAAAATTAATAACCGACATTAACTAATTTGAAATAAAATGAATAAATAAATAAAATTGACAATTAAATAAACAAATATTTTGGTCTAAATAGCCTTTTCTCGGTCAAATTCTAGCCGTTACCTGGATATTCTACCCGATCTATTTATAATGCATAGCAAGATCTGCTCATTCACCTTGTCCTGATGGTGAACCACATTGGTTGGTTTGAAACGCGTCGACAAAATTATCTCTATGTGATTTTCGCCGAAGATTCTTCTCTGAATTTTCATCATATTTGTCATTATTATTATTATTATTATTGATTTCATTACTTGACTCACATGCATATTCATCCATGTACTAATTAAAGGCTTGTTTGTAATCTTCATTTATTTTGATATTCTCTAGTTTATAAAGAAGAGTTTAAGACAATTGGTTCAATGCATTCATGACTTTAGGAACACATATTCGACCAAAAATAAATATGATTTTACACACTGATAGTGTTTTAATTTCCACAACCCTTGTATTAGATTGATTTATGTCATGAGGAAGTGAAATTTGGATTTCATATTTGTAGGTAGGTATATTGATTAGTCTACTGGGCAATGCTAATTGTGGTCTTCTAAAACATCTCCTAAGTTCTTGTATTTGAAAAAATGGTAATCCTAGTAATATTAGTCTTTCTTCCAGGTCATAGAGTTCTTTCACTATGGATATTTTTTTGTTTTCCATCTAATCTGCACTAGAACTGCAAATTTGATAACCTTGTCATTATCTAATGTTTTCTTGAATTTTATGCATACAACTTATTTTTGGGCACAATGCTTAATTTTTTTCCTATGACATATTTTTTAAACCAATTTTGATTGCGTATTGCACAATCATAAAGAGAAACATCTTGTATTTTTTTTAAATATTATTTTATGGCCACTGTCCTGAATGTATAATTGAGCATCTATCACAATCCCTTATGTTTATTTGAAAATATCACATTTTTCTTACTTTTTGTTTCTTCAATGGTCTTCTACTTAGACTTGTTTAGAGAACATTTCTATTTCTTATATGTTTTTTGATTTGATGCAATGACACACATGATCTCCTGATTCCATTGGTAAGCTCTATATTAAGTTATATGGTATCTCCACTTATGTTAATGTTTCTAAAGCTATTCAAGTTATGTGAATTCTTTACGGGGTTCTTTTAGATATTAATTTTCCTTAGTTCCTTCAATATCACATCAAATGTTTTTTTCTCCTTTCCTTCTTTCAAAGTTTCCTAATGAAAATGATTAATATACTTGCAAAACAAATGACTGCCTTGATGGTATTATACCTATAATTATTTAGAAAACATTGTTGATTCTTATATATTTCTTGATTTGATGTAATGATAGCCATGATCTCTTGTTTCCACTGATAAGCTCTGTATTAATTTCTATCATTATTTCATCTATGTTCATCTTTTTAAAGCACTTCACATTATCCCCATTATGTTTTTTCTAATATTATAGTATATCTTTTTCTTGATTAACTACTTCAATACCACATAAAAAAAATTCTCTTGTAGTATATCTTTGAGAGGTTCATAATGCTAATGATTTATATTTGTTCTAAATTCGATGACATGCATTATTGTTGCATCTTCGTCATTGGGAAAAGTCCACTACAATAGCCAACATATCAACAGTTCATAATGATATTATTTATATATATTATGTATATATATATATTATTATCTATTTATCTATATATATATATTCAAGATTTAGTGTAGCTAATAATAAGCAAAAAGGACACAATAAATAATCCATTTTTCATATGGCACTTTTAATTGTATATTGTATCAGTGCCAATCAACTACTCTAGGGAATTGCATGATTGCATTTTCATTGATGTATTTTTGTACATAGTTTAAAGAAAAAAATTATTAGTCATTATTGCATTGAAAAAATTCTATGTAATTATGCGTTGTTAACATGAGATATCATATTATTCATTCTACATCAATTAACATATTGTTTCAAAACAACTTTCACTGTAAATACTCTTGAACCTAGACAATTTCTCAAACCTATGGCTCCTCGTGAGTTCCTCTATTTGCAGACATTTATGTTTTGTTTCTTCATTATTTTTTATATTAATAATATGTTCATGATCAAATATTATTAAACCTTTTTTCTTGATCTAAAGTGGCTCAAATTTTCCAACAATTGAATTTTTTTCATGGAATAATATATCATAAGATTGTTCACATAAATTTGAATTAAATTCAAATATATTTTCATTCTTTTCTTTGACTGAAGTCTTATTAATATTTTTAGCCAATTTGATAACCAATGTATACAAAATCCCCCATAGTCCTTGTTCTTGTGCAATTATAGAAGTTGAAGATGATTTTGTAATCCTTTCTAAATAAACATTTGGGCTATTATATCATGAATCTATATCAACACATATATATTCAATTCATGTTGACAAGATAATACTTATTCAATGTTGTTTTTTTCCACTGGAAAAATCGTAATCTTTCATTAATATTGAAAAATTACATGTTGTAGATGCCTTCCGGCATATGCTGTAAACCAATTTCAAAAATGGTACTCAGAGAGTATGCAATGATCCTTCATCACCATGCAGGGTGTATGGATTCAAGAAATAACATGTGACACAGAAAAAAAGAAATTATGTACAAGTGGGGAAAAGTTAGACTTTTCGCCCTTTTTTCTTCTCAACTTTTTTCCAAACCCCCTGTGGTTGTGTTGCAGTAATAAGTGCTAGTGCTGTTTCAGCCACAGGATGTGGAAATTCCTTATCAGAATCTGATGATTCTGATGTGTGTTGACGTTTATTTCTGCCCATATCCATAGTATCTATTGATGTTACCTGTGCTGCATCTATATGTTCCTGTGGGTTTATGTCTTTTTCTGTTGGTTCTTTACTCATCTGATTAGTCTGGTTGAGGTCATCAAACTCCACCTCCTCTTCCTCCTCATCATCTGAAATAGGTGGGGGAAATTGCCATCCCCTTGCTTGCTTTTCTACTTTCTTCTTTCTGCGATTATCTTTTTTTGCTGCTCGACATTTGCTTTGAAGATGTCCTGTTTGTCGGCATATTCGGAATCTGAAAGCAGTGTTTTCATAGTCTAGATACTGTGTCCAACTCCTCTGTTTATGCTTCAGTTGTATCTGATCTGGTAGGCCTTTGCTGAGATCAACTTCCACACAATTCGTGCAAAAGTAAAAATTCATTCCTCCATTCGTTGGGTGTCCATTTTGATGTAGTGTCCAATAGTGTTTCCAATTCCAGCGAGTACTTGATCATTCCAGAGATGTATTGGGAGATTGTGTAGTCTCACCCAAACCGGCATCTTGGAAACAACCATTGTGTTTGCATTGAATTCTGGGAACCAAGGTGTGATGAAGAGTCCTGTGGATCCCCAGAACCAAGGTCCATCTTGTATTACTTTGTCTCTGTCGCTAGCTGATAGGAATTTTACTATGAAGAATCCTTTAGAACAGAGATGTATTTCGCATTGCATGGTCCAGTTCGTGAAGATCCAGTGAAATAGATCCACCGGTTTGGGACAAAAGCTATTAAATCTGCAGATTACTGCTTGCCTTTCATATGTATTACAGTGTATATCTATTTCTGGTGAATCTATGTTGTATTCTGGAGTATGATTCAGCTGTTCCACAATGTAGGGCTTGGCATCCATACCTGATTGATTTGGTGCTGCTTCTTCTATGTTTTTCCCTTGTAGGATGTTTTTGTAGGATATGCTGCCTGGTTTTTTCCCTGAACCAATACCACTTCCTTCAGCCCTGTAAGGATTTATGTCCCTGACGGATGTGCCCCCTCTTATTCTCAGATTGAAAATGATTGTTGACAGAGGTACAATTTGGTATTCCTAGAGATATTTTGTATCTTGAAGTGCTCTGCCCCCATGTATCAGATTTTGTGATCTGATGGGGTATCCCAGCTGTTGAGTTATAACTTGCTGCATATGCTTAACAGTATCAGTTTCTTTTACCCAAATTAGTTTCGATTTTCCTTCTGGGGGCTTTATGAATACTTGGAATCCTCTTACCAGGGATCCAGATCTGTTATTCGGCGGATCTATAGCAGAGGTTTTGTTCTGGGTCTTTTGCTTACCCTTAATTAGTGGTTGGGGTTTTGGATCTGACCAGGGATGGGGTCGATCTACCATGTTACGGTCAAGATCGGAGAGCCCAAGGCTCGATCTGTTCATAGTCAAGGTAAGTGTTTCCCAAGAGAGTCGGTCTGCCCCAAGATTGTCCAGATCTAATTGCCCGGGGCCCGATCTGTACATGGAGCCACAGAATGATGGGTATGGTGCCCAATCAAGGCTTAATAGCAGCTGTATATCAAGGCTTAATAGATCCTCAATCTGATATGCAAAGAACTGGAAAATACCTTCGTACCTTTGATAGGATCTGTGATTTATCGTTCTGGGGTCTTCATTATTACTTGAGACAGTTCCTCCATCAGTCATATTTTCGCCGGAAGCTACGGTTTTGGGGCGGACAGTCCTAAGTCTGAGCCATTTCATAAATTCTTCCCTCTCTCCTGAACCGATCAGGGGTTTATCGGATTTCTTCGCCTCCTGGGGACATCCCTTTCGCGCGTATGATTTCCTTATGCTTTCTGACTGTTGTAGATGATGGATAAACCTTACTCGCTGTGCTCCGAGTATGGCCCCGGCTGTGCCAGAGGGTTTTTCGTTACGGGAGATAGCCATAGATTGCAGAGCCGTCGTCTGTCCTCCTCTCCACTCCACTATATACTTATTAAATGTTCTATCCATATAAACAATTTTTTATATTGTTTAACATTCGTTCTCATAATTCTATTGATGTTTACCTAAAATGTAATAGAATTGACATAGCGTCACATAGACAATATCCTACAAGATATGTAATTTCTTTCAAGTGAAATAGATTATTTTTGTTTATAATTGCATTTGTACACTCTCTTTTTATAGCATGCTTCTCCATTGGTGCCTTCGAAATCATGTTTTAAACATGCTCTAAATTCACTATGAGCTATCACTCAAGCATATTTCATAACATAAAGAACATTTAGGGAAACAAACAACATGACATATCTATATACGATAAATACATAAGGTAACACAGAATATGCACATTAATATCATATGCATGTATCCACATTGATAATGCAAATTTACTTGAAAAACAATAATAAAACGTTTTTTTATATAGTGCCTCAGAGGGTAAATGAATTAATAATTATCAAATTATTGATCGTCCCGATAAAACTACATTACTGATGTTATCATTTTCTCTTCACATAATGGATAGCCAAATTTGGAAGTTAATTATAACAAACTAAGCCACGAATTTGGTCAGCCTACTTAATCCTATGTATATTGTGAAAACACTCTAAGGACTCACATTGAGAATAAAGGAACCAAAGTGTATCTGAAAAATATATGGTAGAATCTATCCCTATCTTTGAAAACAACTTCTTTGTATCTTTTCTAAGCTAACCACCAAAGCGCATGGAAATTAACACATCATTTTTTAGTTCTCATTCTGAAAGCTAGAAAAATAACAACCTAGTAAAGCACATAAAAATCTCTTTGGGGAAAACCATGTGTAACAAACCCCTTGAGAACTAATTGAATATGTGTTGGAAACATGCACGCAAAAAAATGCAACACTTGACCAATCCAACTACAGACATGTTACATTTAAAACGAAATAGGTTCAATATTTGGATTTATTTTCCTCCATAAATATAGTTCAAGGATATATAAATCATGCATATAATTGTTGATACATTGTGTAGACTGCAGAGCTCTGAAAGAAGAAAGCTTCATAAAACTTAGATTTCTTTGAGCACTTGTAAGTTAAACACTTATTGTCTAATATTAAACGAAGTGCTTTTTTAATCCCAATCAGAAAGAAGTGTTATGTGAGAGAAAAAATGTTAGGAATAAGAAACACAATCTTTCTTTTATAATGTTCTACATTTCTGCATGCATTCTCTGATGTGACACAGCGCACGCTTCCATGTAGCCTCAGCTTTACACCTGTTCGGGCTTTATGACGTGGTGTGTTTTTTTATTGTTTCTGGTGGTTGTATGTAATGTGGGTAACAGATATTTTCTTTTGGAAAGTGGGAATGATTTAATGCGTTATTCAATGCCCATCTACAGTCCTCGAGCCTAGTTCCCTCCATTTGATCTTTTTCCAAAATGGTTCTACTTCCCAGTCATTCGCGATGGTTCTGTTCTGTTGAGAGGCTCTGCAAAGGTTTGTTTTTCACTCTGTATGGTTTTTGGCTATGGCACATATGGAGATCTCTGGTTTCTCCTTGAGTATGTTTGTAAATTAATGCCGGCCTACCAAACTTGTTGATGTGGTTGTCTGTGGAATTTTTCTATGGAACGAGCTTGTCTTGGCTCTGGAGGTGCACTTGCTTGAACTATTTTCGCACAGTAAGTTTCTTGATCTTGTCCTGTCGTTCTTCTGTGGTGTGGCTTTTCTGGAAACTGGTCTCTCGTCCAGTGATTGTCACTGGTTTTTATTGTGATTTCCTTTGTCTCTGCTGCGATTTGTAAATCAGTTAACTTCTGGTGCCCATGAACTCAGGTAACAGGGTGATTGTCTTCCATGGCTACAAACAGGTAAATAATCCTCTCCTTGATTTAATTCAACCGTCCTCTGGTATTGACACTAACTAGGCATGTTCCTTCTATCTCAAGATCTTTTGGTCCGTCAGTGGATCTATTCTGCAAACTCCTTGGTCTGGTCACACTCAGGTAAGTTATATATCCCTTCCTGCTTCTATTCTGCTTCGATTTTTAGGCTCACTATACAGGTATGCTGACTGAGTTCTATTTGGTATGTGCAGGTCAATGGTTCGACCTGGGTATGTGGATTCCTTATGAGTTTGGTCTCCAAATGTGGCAACCCTCTGTCGGTAGGCTTTGGCTCTTAAAGTCCATCAATTTACAGTTGGGTCTTTAGGTTTTTGTAGGGTTTTTCACTCGCCATTTTGCATTCGTGTTGACTTTGAATCACTTTGAAAGATGAAGCTTAAGTCTGGATTCAGTTCCTATTCTAGTTGGTTGTTTGTCTGAGTTAAGGGTGTTCCCTATTATCAAACATTAGACTAGGGTTTGTCCACTTTGTGGACACTGGCACTTGTTTTGTTTATAAAAGAATGTAATACGTCTGTATTTCTGGGATCAACAACAATGTGAACATAACTTTGTTATCTTTGTTTACTTATGAAAATATGAAGGTTCATTTAAAAGTACCTCTATTATGGTTTGTTTTCTCTGGCACTCTGTTTCTAGTTTTATCCTCTCAGTCGTCTTGCTATGCTTTATTGTTCTGGTTGTGGGCTCAAGTCATTTGTTCTTCGCTCTGATTCTAGACATGTGTATGAATTCGATGTTGTTTTTTGTTCGATGAGAACACAAGGAAACATGACCTAGCATTTTTATTAACAATTCAATGAATGGAAATATAATAGTACAGTAAGTAGGCAATGACACAGATGGACAGTTTAGAAAAAATGATCTGTCTCTATATTATTTCTTGATACTGAACTGTTGAACCCTTTCCTTGTTTTACATTTCAATATTTATACATCGTTTGTTTACAGTTAATTGAAACTGTAATTGCTTTCAGTTGAACATAAATAATATGGTTGTGTAACCACTAGCTCTTAGATCGGTTGACATGACAAGATCTTCATTTAGACAATTTTGTCTTTTCCTCTTTAAGTTGATAGAACAATTATTAAACTATTGTTTATTACTTTCAGACAAATAACAACCCTAATCGACTATTAACTTTGACTAACACAACAATTAAAAGTAAAACAAAATAAAATCATATCCCATGTCCTGATAAACTAAACATAAAAAAAACAATCCAAATACTCAAACAACTTCCCAACTTGGTAGAGACTTCACCCGATCATGGTGAGCTGGATGCTCCTGCATCAGGCTATCAGGGCAAAAATAAATCATGGCTTCGGTCCATGAGCTTCTTGACTCAAGAACGTGTCTATTCAATCTACCTGGCATCAAGACACGAACTGTCCTCAATAGGACAGTTCTTCCACTTGAATAGGTATTGCACATACTCCTTCCGCCGAGTTCGCTTAACCACCTAAGTGCCGAGAATGCTTTCGATCTCGGGAGGTTGAACATAAGGCATCTGTCTCTTCCAACCTTCTCCTCCATCCTAGGTATTCTGTGTGGGTCGCATGGTTCCATCTTCTTCCTTCTCTTCTCGGTCAGCTATGTAGGGGAACAAGTTTGCTACGTTAAAGATGGGTGAAATGCCTATTCCGGGTGGCAACTGTATCTCGTAGGCATTCACCAAAAATTTCCGAAGGACTTTGCACGGTCCTATCTTCTTATACTTCAATTTATTGTATGTAACCTTAGGGAAGTGTTCTTTGCGCAAATTCCTGAGGACTTAATCCCCCATGTTAAACTGTACTTCCCTTCTCTTCAAATCTGCTTGATGTTTATACTTTACGCTGCTGTTCAGAAATTTAATTTTTACCTGTTCATGCAAATCTCTCATCACATTAGCGAAATATTCTCCATCTACGCTTCGCCTTTCCTGTAGTCCAAGGTCCCGCAGTTCATGGACTCCACTAAGATGCATGTCGTACAGGATATGAAATGGGCAGAATCCTATACTGCGGTTAGGTGACTTGTTATAAGCGAACTCTGCCTGTGCAAGCGCTTGATCCCACATCCACCAATTTTCTCCAACCAGGCTTCGTAGCAGGTTTCCCAGACTCTTGTTTACAACCTCTATTTGCCCGTCGGTTTGTGGGTGATATGCAGAACTGTAACTTAGCTGTGTGTCCATTTTCTTCCACAAGGTACGCCAAAAGTGTCCCCTGAACTTCACATCCCTATCCAAAAGGATAGATTTAGACAATCCATGTAACCTAACAATCTCATTGAAAAACAAGTGGACGATGTGGGTGGCATCACTAGTCTTTCTGCAAGGAATAAATTTTGCCATTTTTGAAAATCTGTCCACTACTACCATTACCGAGTCATACCCTCACTGTGTCTTAGGTAGACATAAGATAAAGTCTAAGCTGATTGAGTCGCAAGGTCTGCCTGGAATAGGTAACGGTGTATACAGTCCTGTGTTTTGACTGTGACCCTTTGCTAGCTGACACACTTTACATCTGGCCATAAATCACTATACATCTCTCTGCATCTTTGGCCAAAAGTAGAAATGACTGAGCTGCTCGAGTGTCTTGTCCATGCCGAAATGTCTGGCCAAACCTCCACTATGCTTCTCTAGAATAAGATTCTCCCTCATTGAGAAGTCAAGTTTGCACATTTGTCCTTCCTTAAACATCAACTTCTCCTATAGATTGTAATCCAACCAAGGATTGTTATCTCTCACTAAGGGATTCTAACATGCCTCATAGGCCTCCTTAAAATCTGTATCAGTCTGGTATAAGTCTTGTATGTCCTTAAAACCCAGCACCTGTACAGTTCTTTCCTGTAGAAGTAGAGCTTTCCTACTTAGTGCATCCACCACCTTGTTGGCCAATCCACTAATATGCTTGAATATGAATTGGAAACTCTGCAAATACTCCACCCATTTGCCGTGTTTATGGTTCAGCTTGTGATGTTGCATTACATACTGTAGTGAAGAATTATCTAAAAACAACATAAATTCATTTCCCAATAGATAATGCCTCCGGTGTTTTAATGCCTGTATAACTGCATAGAACTCCTTATCATACAATGAATATTTCTATCGTCTCTCATTCAGCTTCTCACTGAAAAATGCTATAGGCTTGTCCTCCTGGCTGAGTACAGCTCCTATTGTTATCCTGCTAGCATCACAGCGAACCTGAAATAATTTCTTGAAATATGGTTTTCTCAGGATCGACCTCTCAGTGATCTTCCTCTTTAACACCTGGAAACTTCTCTCTGCTGCCTCTGTCTATCAAAAAGACTAGCTGGTATTTTTAATGGTTTCCAACATAGGTGAACAAATTTCGCTAAAATTCTTTATGAATTTCCTATAAAAACTCGCTAATCTGTGAAAGCTACGTACCTCATATAAATTTTCAGACATGGCCAATTCACAATCGCTACCACCTTCTCCGTATCCATATTTAGTTCATTCTCTGCTAATTTCAAAACCCAAATAAATCAATTCCTTCTGCAGAAAAGTACATTTCTCCAAATTTATTAGTAGTTTATTCTGCTGTAATTTCTCCAGCACTTTCGTACATGTTGTAGGTGTTTTTCCTTTGTCCTGCTGAAAATAAGTATGTCATCCAAGTATACTATCACAAACATCCTGATTTACTGCTTCAACATCTCATTCATTAACCTCGTGAATGTACTAGGCGCGTTGCTCAGCCCAAATGGCATGACCAGCCATTCTTACAACCCCACATTCATTTTAGAGGCTATCTTCCATTCGTCCCCCTCTCGTATCCAAATCTGATGGTACCCACTCTTCAAGTCTATCTTAGAGAAACATGCTACCCTGCTTAAACAATCCATCATATCATCCATCTGCAGCAGTGGAAACCTGTACCAGATGGTGATTTTGTTGATGGCCCTTGAGTCGGTGCACATCCACCACTCTCCTCCCTTCTTGGGAGCAAGGACCATTGGAACGACACAAGGGCTTAAGATTTCCCTTATCAACCCCTTGTCCAACAGTTCTTGCACCTGCTTCCTAATTTCTTCGTTGTCTTTGGGGCTCATTAGGTATGTCGCTTTGTTCAGAAAATTAGCTCTGGGTATGAAGTCAATATGATGACTTATGCTCCGTTTGGGGAGTAATTTGTCGGGAAAGTCATCTACAACTATGTCCGTAAATTCTTGCAACATTTGCTGGATTTCTGTAGGTAAATCTAATACCTTTGTATGCAACAATATTGTCCTTGCTTTCTTTACAATTGTGTAGCCTATCTCGTTGTCCACAACCTACTTTAGAAATTGTTTTTCCGCTAACCAACAATGTTCTTGGTTCACCAGGCACAAGCGTATGCTTGACTCCATCCTTAACAAATTTATAACAGTTCATCAATCCATCGTGTACCACTTTCCTATCGTACTGCCAAGTCCTTCCAAGTAGTATGTGACATACATCCATCGACATGATGTCACAAATGACTTTATCCTTATATATTCCTATTTGAAACTTCACCTCGCACTGTTCATCCACCAGCAACTGATTTCCTTTTTATAGCCATGAAACTCTGTAAGGGTTGGGATGCTTCAAGCATTTCAACTCCAATTTTTCTACCATCTCTGTGGGCACTAGGTTATCAGTACTACCGTTGTCAATAATTAAATTACAACAATTACCTCGTGACTTACAAATGGTTCTAAATAAAGCCTTCCGCTGCATCTATTTGGTGACCTCCTTAACTGGTTTTAACAACACCTTATGTAGCACCATAGCTTTCCCTATCTCTAGAGCATTTTCTGCCTCTTGGGGAGGTGTTGTTGCTTCCACTGGTTATGCCACATATGCACCCCACTATCCAGATTGATCTGCTTCTGGACATTCAAACGATCGATGTCCCCATTTATGACACCTATAACACTGATAACCAACCCCTCTACCTCACCCATTTCCCTTGCCTCACTGGGATGACCTACCACCTCTTGATCTATCACCTTTGTCTGCTGATTCAGAAGCTTCAGAACTACTGCCTTCCTCGTTGCTACTAGCAGTCCGGTCTCTGCCATATGATTGGCCTTCTTGCCTGCCGGCTCCTCATCCTTTCCGAGAATTCTACCTTCTAGTAATTTTCTCTTCAACTTTCATCACACTCTCATACGCCTCCTCAGTGTTTTTCAGAGACAAATACTAATTTCATCCAAAATATCTAACCTTAACCCATTAACATACCTGGTTGTTCTTTCTGCGATATCCTCTATATATCCGGCCCGCAAATTCACTCGATAGAACTCCTTCATGTACTCCCTTACCGTCAATCCTTTTTGTTTCAGATTCTGCACCTGTCTCTGCAGCGCAATATGTTAGTCCTTTGGCAGAAATCTGCCCTTTAACTTGGCCACCATCCTTGACCAGGTTTTAATCGGCAACTTGTTCAATCTTTTCCTCTCGTTCTGGACACTATCCCACCACATGTCTGTGTGTCCCTTCAATTTCGTCGCAGCGAACCTAACTCTACAGTCTTCACTGACTTCCTCGCACTCGAAATACTTATCCATCTCGCTGATCCAATCCAATAAAACCTCAATAGACAAACTGCCATCATAGGTTGGGAGTTTTGGCTTGGGTTTACTGTTGGCCACTAAAACAGATCTCAACAATCTCACTTCTGGGGTCTCACCTTCTTGTCCATCTGTTGCTGCTTCAAGTTCCTCTTTGATGTCATCGCCTATTTCTGGATCTCTTTGTCTCCCTGCCTCTACTGCCTCCAATCGGGCAGCAAGAATTTTGATCTCCTCTCTTAACCCTTCCTCTGCCAATCTTCAAGCACCTATTCCGTGACCCCACCTTCCTCTCTCCATTCCTCCTACTAACATAAACAACTTCTCTAATACCACTCTGATCTGACCCAGCCCACACTTCCACATAGCCTCGACTTTACACCTACTTAGGCTTTATGACGTGGTGTGTCTGTTTATTGTTTCCGGCGGTTGTATGTAATGTGGGTAACAGATATTTTGTTTTGGAAAGTGGGAGTGATTTAATGCATTATTCAATGCCCATCTACGGTCCTCGGGCCTAGTTCCCTCCATTTGATCTTTGCCCAAAATGGTTCTACCTCCCAGACATTCGCGATGGTTCTGTTCTATTGAGTGGCTCTGCAAGGGTTTGTTTGTCACTCTGTATGGTTTTTGGCTCCGACGCATATGGAAATCTCTAGTTTCTCCTTGAGTATGAATGTAAATGAATGTCAGCCTTCCAAACTTGTTGATGCGGTCGTCTGTGGACCTTTTCTATGGCACGACCCTATCTTGGCTCTAGAGGTGCGCTTGCTCGAACTCTTTTCGCACAGTAAGTTTCTTGATCTTGTCATGTCATTCTTCTGTGGTGTGGATTCTCTGGAAACTGGTCTCTCATCCAATGATTTTCACTGGCTGTTGTTGTTATTGCCTTTGTCTCTGCTGCGATTTGTAAATCAGTTAACTTCTGGTGCCCATGAACTCAAGTAACAGGGTGATGGTCTTCTGCAGCCACAAATAGGTAAATAATCCTTTCCTTGATTTAACTCGACCCTCCACTATTATTGACACTGGCCAGGCCTACTCCTTCTATCTCAGGCTCCTTCGGTTCGTCATCGGCTCTATTCCGAGAACTCCTTGGTCTAGTCACACTCAGGTAAGTTATATATCCCTTCCTGCTTCTATTCTGCTTCCATTTTCAGGCTCACTATACAGGTATGTTGACTGAGTTCTATTTGGTATGTGTAGGTCAATGGTTTGACCTGGGTACTCGAATTCCTTACGGGTTCATTCTTCAAATGTGGCAACTCTTTGTAGGTAGGCTCTGGCTCTTAAAGTTCGTCAATTTATAGTTAGGTCTTTAGGTTTCTGTAGGGTTTTCCGCTCGCCGTTTTGCATTCGTGTTGAGTTTGAATCACTTTCGAAGATGAAGCTTAAGTCTGGCTTCAGTTTTTGTTCTCGTCGGCTATTCGTTTGAGTTAAGGGTGTTCCCTGTTATCAAACCCTAGACTAGGGTTTGCCCACTCTATGGATGCTGGCACTTGTTTTGTTTATAAACGAATGTAATAAGTCTATATTTCTTGGATCAACAACAATGTGAACTTAACTTTGTTATCTCTGTTTACTTATGAAAATATAAAGGTTTGTTCGGAAGTACCTCTACTATGGTTTGTTTTCTCCAACACTCTATTTCTAGTTTTATCCTCTTGGTCGTCTTGTTGTGCTTTACTGTTCTCACTGTGGGCTCGATTCATTTGTTCTTCGCTCTGATTCTGGATGTGTGTATGAATTCGATGTTGTTTGTTGTTCAATGAGAACACAAGGAAACATGACCTACAGGGGTCGTCCTCTGTCTGCTAGCATTGTTATTAACAATTCAATTAATGGAAATATAATAGTACAGTAAGTAGGCAATGACACAGATGGACAGTCTAGAAAAAATGATCTGTCTCTATTTTATTTCTTGATTCTGAAACTACTGAACCCTTTCCCTATTTTACATTTCAATATTTATACATCGTTTGTTTACAGTTAATTGAAATTGTAATGTCTTTCAGTTGAAAAGAAATAATATTGTTGTGTAACCACTAGCTCTTAGTTCGGTTGACATGACAAGATCTTCATTTAGACAATTTTGAAATTTCCTCTTTAAGTTGACAGAACAATTATTAAACTATTGTTTATTACTGTCGGACAAATAACAACCCTAACCAAATATTAACTTTGAATAACATAGCAATTAAAAGTAAAACGAAATAAAATCCTATCCCATGTCCTGATAAACTAAACATAAAAAACAATCCAAATACTCAAACAACTTCCCAACCTGGTAGAGACTTCACCCGATCATGGTGAGCTAGATGCTCCTGCATCAGGCTACCAGGGCAAAAAGAAATCATGGCTCCAGTCCGTGAGCTTCTCGAATCAAGAACCTGTCTGTTCAATCTACCTGGCATCAAGCCATGAATTGTCCTCAATAGGACGGTTCTTCCACTTGAGCAGGTATTGCGCATACTCCTTCCGCCGAGTTCGTTTAACCACCTGAATGTCGAGAATTCTTTCGATCTCGGGAGGTTGAACGTAAGGTATCTATCTTTTCCAAGCTTCTCCTCCATCCTGGGTATTCCATGTGGGTCGCATGGTTCCATCTTCTTCCTTCTCTTCTAGGTCAGCCGTGTAGGGGAACAGGCCTTCTACGTTAAAGATGGGTGAAATGCCTATTCCGGGTGGCAACTGTATCTCACAGGAATTCGTTGAAAATTTTCCGAAGGAATTTGCAGGGTCCTATCTTCTTATACTTCAATTTATTGAACGTACCGTTAGGGAAGTGTTCTTTGCACAAATGCCCGAGGACTTCATCCCCCACGTTAAATTGTACTTCCCTTCTCTTCAAATCTGCTTGCTATTTATACTTTAAGCTACTATCCTGCAATTTAATTCTTACCTATTCATGCAAATCTCTCATCGCATTAGCGAAATCTTCTCCATCTGTGCTTCGCCTTTCCTGCAGTCCAAGGTCCCGTAGTTCATGCACTCCGCGAGCATGCATGTCGTAGAGGATCTGAAATGGGTTGAAACCTATGTTGTGGTTAACAAAGTTGTTATAAGTGAACTCATCCTATGTAAGTGCTCGATCCCACATTCGCGATTTTTCTCCAAAGAGGCTTTGTAGTAGGTTTTTCAGACTCCTATTTACAACCTCTGTTTGCCCATCGGTTCGTGGGTGATATGCAGAACTGTAACTTAGTTGTGTATCCATTTTCTTCCATAAGGTATGCCAAAAGTGTCCTGTGAACTTCACATCCGTGTCCGAAAGGATAGATTTAGGCAATCCATGTAACCTGACAATCTCATTGAAAAACAAGTGGGCCACA
This sequence comes from Pinus taeda, assembly GCA_000404065.3. NCBI lineage: Eukaryota > Viridiplantae > Streptophyta > Pinopsida > Pinales > Pinaceae > Pinus > Pinus taeda. The sequence continues at coordinate 59,099 of APFE030185973.1, forward strand.
TGGGTGGCATCACTATTTTTTCTGCAAGGAATAAAATGTACCATTTTTGAAAATCTATTCACTACTACCATTACCGATTCATACCCTCGCTGTGTCTTAGGTAGACTTAAGATGAAGTCCAAGCTGAATGAGTCCCAAGGTCTGCCTGGAACAGGTAACGGTGTATACAGTCCTGTGTTTTGACTGTGACCATTTGCTAATTGGCACACTTTGCATCAGGCCACAAATCGCTGTACATCTCTCTGCATCTTTGGCCAAAAGTAGAAATGACTAAGCTACTTGAGTGTCTTATCGATGCCGAAATGTCTGGTCAAACCTCCACTATGCTTCTCTTGAATAATATTCTTCCTCATCGAGCAGTCAGGTATGCATAGTTGTCCTCCCTTAAACAATAACTTCTCCTGTAGATTGTAATCCAACCAAGGACTCTTATCTCTCACTAAGGGATTCTGACATGCCTCATAGGCCTCATTCAAATCTGTATCAATCTGGTATAAGTCTTGTAAGTGCTCAAAACCCAGCACCTGTAGAGTGCTTTCGTGTAGAAGTAGAGCTTTCCTACTTAGTGCATCTGCCACCTTGTTGGCCTATCCAGTAATATGCTTCAATAAGAAGTTGAAACTCTACAAATACTCCATCCATTTGGCGTGTTTGTGGTTCAGCTTTTGCTATTGCATTACATACTATAGTGCATAATTACCTAAAAATAACACAAATTCATTTCCTTATAGATATTGCCTCTAGTGTTTTAATGCTTGTATAACTGCATAGAACTCCTTATCATACGATGAATATTTCTATCGACCCTCATTCATCTTCTTGCTGAAAAACACTACAGGCTTATCCTCCTGGCTGAGTACAACTCCTATTGTTGTCCCGCTAGCATCACAGCGAACCTGAAATAATTTCTTGAAATCTAGTAATCTCAGGATCGGCCTCTCAATGATCTTCCTCTCTAACAACTAGAAAATTCTCTCCACTGCCTCTGTCCATCAAAAAGTTTGGCTGGCCTTTTTAATGGTGTCCAACATAGGTGCACAAATTTCGCTAAAATTCTTTATGAATTTCCTGTAAAAACTCGCTAATCCATGAAATCTACGTACCTCAAATAATTTTTTTGGAGATGGCCAATTCACAATCGCTGCCACCTTCTCTAGATCCATCTTCAGTTCATTCTCTGCTATTACAAAACCCAAATAAATCAATTCCTTCTGCAGAAAAGTACATTTCTTCATATTTATTAACAGTTTATTCTGTTGTAATTTCTCCAACACTTTCCGTACATGTTGTAGGTGTTCTTCCTCTGTCCTGCTGAAAATAAGTATGTCATCCAAGTATGCTATCACAAACTTTCAGATGTACTCCTTCAGCATCTCATTCATTAACCCCATGAATGTACTGGGCGCGTTGCTTAGCCCAGATGGCATGACCAGCCATTCGTACAACCCCTCATTCATTTTAAAGGCTGTCTTCCATTCGTCACCCTTTCGTATCCAAATCTGATGGTACCCACTCTTCAAGTCTATCTTAGAGAAATATGCTGCCCCACTTAAACAATCCGTCATATCATCCATCCATGGCAGTGGAAACCTATACCGGATGGTGATTTTGTTGATGGCCCTTGAGTCAGTGCACATTCGCCACTCTCCTCCCTTCTCGGGAGCGAGGACTATTGGAATGGAAAAAGGGCTAAAGCTTTCCCTTAACAACCCCTTGTCCAACAATTCTTGTACCTGCTTCCTAATTTCTTCATTGTCTTTGGGGCTCATTCGGTATGCCGCTTTGTTCGGAAAACTAGCTTCGGGTATGAAGTCAATATGATGACTTATGCTCTGTTTGGGGGGTAATTTGTCTAGCAAGTCATCTACAACTATGTCTGTAAATTCCTGCAACATTTGCTGGATTTCTGTAGGTAAATCTGATACCTCTGTATGCAACCATATTGTCCTTGCTTTCTTAACAACTGCGTAATCTATCTCATTGTCCACAACCTTCTTTAGAAACTGTTTTCCGCTAACCAACAATGTTCTTGGTTCACCAGTCTCTGATGCCCCTTCTTCCTTGATGGGAACAAGCGCATGCTTGAATCCATCCTTAACAAATTTATAACAGTTTGTCAATCCATCGTGTACCACTTTCCTATTGTACTGCCAAGGCCTGCCAAGCAGTATGTGAGATACATTCGTCAGCTTGATGTCACAAACAACTTTATCCTTATACCTACCTATTTGAAACTCAACCTCGCACTGTTCATCCACCAGCAACTGATGGCCTTTTTACAGCCATGAAACTCTGTAAGGGTTGGGATGCTTCAAGCATTTCAACTCCAATTTTTCTACCATCTCTATGGACATTACGTTATCAGTACTGCCGCTGTCAATAACTAACTTACAACACTTACCTCGTGACTTACAAATGGTTCTAAATAAAGCCTTTTGTTGCGTTTGTTTGGTGACCTCCTTGACTGGTTTTAATAACACCTTGTGCAGCACCAGAGCTTCCCCTGTCTCTGGAGCATTTTCTGCTTCTTGGGGAGGTGCTGCTGCTTCCTCTGGTTGTGCCACATATGCACCCCACTGTCCATCTTGATATACTTCTAGACATTCAAGCTATCGGTGTCCCCATTTATGACACCTATAGCACTGATAACAAGCCCCTCTACCTCGGCCATTTCCCCTGCCTCGCTGGGATGACCTACTGCCTCTTGCGCTATCACCTCTGTCTATTGATCTGGAAGCTTTGGAACTAATGCCTTCCTCATTGCTACTAGTAGTCTAGCCTCTACCATATGACTGGCCTTTTCCCCTGTCGGCTCCTCGTCCTCTCCAGACATTCTGCCTTTTGGTAATTTTCTCTTCAGCTTTCATCACACTCTGATACGCCTCCTGAGTAGTTTTCGGAGACAAAATACTGATTTCATCGAAAATATCTAACGTTAACCCATTAACATCCCTGGTTGTTCTTTCTGCGGTATCCTCTGTATATCCGGCTCGCAAATTCACTCGATAGAACTCCTCCATGTACTACCTTACCATTAATCCTTTTTGTTTCAGATTCTGCACCTGTCTTTGCAGAGAAATATGATAGTCCTTTAGTAGAAATATTCCCTTTAACTTGGCCACCATCCTTGACCAGGTTTTAATCAGCAACTTGTTCAATATTTTCCTCTCGTTATGGACACTATCCCACCATACGGCTGTGTGTCCCCTCAATTTTGACACAGTGAACCTAACTCTGTGGTCTTCGCTGACTTCCTCGCACTCGAAATAATTATCCATCTCACTGATCCAATCTAATAAAACCTCGATAGATAAACTACCATCATAGGTTGGGAGTTCTGGCTTGGGTTTACTGCTTTCCACTAAAACAGATCTCAACAATCTCACTTCTGGGGTCTCGCCTTCTTATCCATCTGTTTCTGCTTCAGGTTCCTCTTCATCGCCTATTTTTTGATCTCTTCATCTCCCTGCCTCTACTGCCTCCAATCGGGCAGCAAGAATTTTGATCTCCTCTCTTCATCCTTCCTCTGCCAATCTTCGAGCACCTCTGCCACAACCCCACCTTCCTCTCTCCACTCCTCCTACTAACATAAACAAATGCTCTTAGACCACTATGATGTGACCCAGCCCACGCTTCCACATAGCCTCGGCTTCACACCTATTCGGGCTTTATGACATGGTGTGTTTGTTTGTTGTTTCTAGCAGTTGTATGTAATGTGGGTAACCTATATTTTGTTTTGGAAAGTTGGAATGATTTAATGCATTATTCAATGCCCATCTACTGTCCTCGAGCCTAGTTCCCTCTGTTTGATCTTTGCCCAAAATGGTTCTGCTTCCCAGTCATTCACGATGGTTCTTTTCTATTGAGCGAGTCTGCAAGGGTTTGTTTGTCACTCTGTATGGTTTTTGGCTCTGTTGCATATGGCAATCTCTGGTTTCTCCTTGAGTATAGTTGTAAATGAATGTTGGTGTTCCAAACTTGTTGATGTGGTTGTCTGTGGAATTTTTCTATGGCACGAGCCTATCTTGGCTCTTGAGGTGCGCTTGCTCGAACTCTTTTGGCACAGTAAGTTTCTTGATCTTGTCCTGTCGTTCTTCTGTGGTGTGGCTTTTCTGGAAACTGGTCTCTCTTCCGGTGATTGTCATTAGCTGTTGTTGTTATTGCCTTTGTCTCTGTTGCAATTTGTAAATCAGTTAACTTCTGGTGCCCATGAACTCAGGTAATAGGGTGATGTTCTTCCACGGCTACAAACAGGTAAACAATCCTCTCCTTGATTTAATTTGACCCTCCTCTTTGCTTCGATTTTCATGCTCACTATACAGGTATGCCGACTGAGTTCTGTTTGGTATGTGCAGGTCAATGGTTCGACCTGGGTACGCAGATTCCTTACCGGTTCAGTCTCCAAATGTGGCAACCCTCTGCTAGTAGGCTCTGGCTCTTAAAGTTCGTCAATTTACAGTTGGGTCTTTAGGTTTCTGTAGGGTTTTTCGCTCGCCATTTTGCATTCCTATTCAGTCTGAATCACTTTCAAAGCTGAAGCTTAAGTCTAGCTTCAGTTCCTGTTGTGGTTGGTTGTTCGTCTGAGTTAAGGGTGTTCCCTGTTATCAAACCCTAGACTAGGCTTTGTCCACTCTATGGACACTGGCACTTGTTTTTTTTATAAACGAATGTAATACATTTGTATTTCTCACATCAACAGTAATGTGAACATAACTTTGTTATCTCTGTTTACTTATGAAAATATGAAGGTTCGGTCGAAAGTACCTCTACTATGGTTTGTTTTCTCCAGCACTCTATTGCTGGTTTTATCCTTTCAGTCGTCTTGTTGTGCTTTATTGTCCTAGTTGTGCGCTTGATTCATTTGTTCTTCGCTCTGATTCTGGACGTGTGTATGAATTCAATGTTGTTTGTTGTTCGATGAGAACACAAGGAAACACAACCTACAAGGGTCATCCTCTGTCTGCTAGCATTGTTATTAACAATTCAGTGAATGGAAATATAATAGCACAGTAAGTAGGAAATGACACGAATGGACAGTTTAGAAAAAATGATATGTCTCTGTTTTATTTCTTGATTCTGAAATTGCTTAACCCTTTCCCTATTTTACATTTCAATATTTATACATCATTTGTTTACAGTTAATTGAAACTGTAATTGCTTTCAGTTGAACAGAAATAATATGGTTGTGTAACCACTAGCTCTCAGTTCAGTTGACATGACAAGATCTTCATTTAGACAATTTTTTCTTTTCCTCTTTAAGTTGACTGAACAATTATTAAACTATTGTTTATTACTATCAGACAAATAAAAACCCTAACCGACTATTAGCTTTGACTAACACAATAATTAAAAGTAAAACGAAATAAAATCCTATCCCATGTCCTGATAAACTAAACATAAAAAAAACAATCCAAATACTCAAACAACTTTCCAACCTGGCAGAGACTTCACCCGGTCATGGTGAGCTGGATGCTCCTGCATCATTCTCTCTCCTCGCAGTTCTTCCACAAACTTCTAGGTCCACACAATGCTATATTTGGGAACTGTACTATTACTTGTTTTTAAACAGTGAAAGGCATCAAATATTTATAGTTTTCTTTACTATAAAGTTCATAACTTGTTGTATGTATTAACATTTTAAAGTTATGTGGAATGTAGAGGCATGGATTAAGCTTTCATTGTGCTTCTTCAACACCTCCACACACAAATGTTGCCAATATTATTTTTGAAAACCAAAAGCTAGATCACCTAGAAAATAATTTCTCCAAAGTTATTTTTCATCCTCATATGAAATAAAATGATCCCACACTCACATAGTAGCATGCAGAGTTTATGGACCACCCTTATTTTGAGAGAAATGTGGAAGAAGGGAATTTATGAAAAACTACAAACATTATGAATGAATTTTTTTGTTATTTTCTCTACACATTAATTTTCGTCCACAACAATTCTTCCTTACATGCTTCCTCACATGCATAAAAATAAACTTCATTTAATAATGGATAATAAACACTCAATTTACAAATGTGAAATCAGAGTTAGTATTGAGCAAGCTATAAAAATACATGGGCATGTCGATACACTAGCGGGGATATTAATCGCCCTCCTTTATTTTTCACCTGATTTAAACATAACCAAAAATTTTCATGCCCCAAAATTTTGTGGTTATTTTTACTCAAATATTTAAATATGTTATATGTTTGATTCATTTAAATTTATTTGGAGTGCAAGGGTGAAACATAAGCTTTCATTGTGCTTCTTTGGTAGCTCTGTACAACCTCATCTAGAGCCACTAGACATACTTTTGAGAATCAAACATTGGACCACGTGCAAAGAAATTCCATTCGATACCTTTCGCATCTAGATATGAAATAAAGTGTTCCTACATCAACATAGTAATGCGCAAAGTTAATTTCCCATTCTTGTTTCAAAAGAACTGTGAGGTGGGGGTGGATGAAAATTTATTTTAGTTTCTTTGCACACTAATTATCACACATGTCACTTCTTCCTCACAGACATTAAAAATTCACGTCATTTAATATTGGATAATAAGTACTTAATTCACAAATGTGACATTACACTTGGTATTCAAGAACATCAGATAAAATGTGCCAGCATAGAGACATTATTGGGGACAATTAATTTCCCAACCTTAAATTTCCACGTCAAAATATTTAATAATATTAAAATTATAATTATTAATTCATTAATATTTAGTATTCTGCAAATGAAGGAATAAGAGAATGTGTGTAGAGGTATGAAACATTCTGGAATAAAGTTTTTGTAATGTGGTTTTCACCATTGTTCTAATGCACAACACTTATTCTTCACATGCATTAAAAATGGACTTCACATAATATTTCATAATAATTATATAATTCATAAATTTATGAGAATATGCATAAAATTGTGAATGAAATCAACACCATTCATCTCTTTCCAAACACTGATTTCATGTTAGTATGGGGGAATTAGGTTCCATCTTTGAGGCGTTGTGTATTCCTGGTATGTAAAATCTTTTATAGCCTTGCAAAAATATTCTTGAGAAGAAGGATGCAATATTAACATATAATGAATACTTAACCATGAGTACTTCATCCTTTCAAAGTGTTTCCACCATATATTTTTCCCGGCATCATTTGAACCCACTTTCTCTAGTTTCTCTGCATCTATCAAACAAAAGAGGGAAGTGATTAAAGTTAAGAAATTTCATGTTCTCACATACTATCATACAATCCTTGTGGAGGTGTATAGGAGCTTCTCTATACTTCCTTACCTCCACACATACCCTCATGCTACACATCCTTCATTTAACACAAATTCATGGCTCCATGGACCTGTTCTCCCACATAGCTAAATATGTAAAAGTTTAAAATGAGGAAAAAAATGTTTAAAATTAAATAATAGGGAAGCACACTATTAGTCCCTATGAAAGTGTTATTCTTAATTTCAATGTGAGAGCACTCATTGATGAAATCACTTGCTCCCCCCCACCCCAAATTTCTTATGTAAAGGACTTGCTCAGAGAACTATGTCAATGTCATCTTTAGAGACGGATATAATGGACACTCACAATTTTATTTTTTTTTAAATGATTTGAGAGGCACTAAGAAATACTGAAAATATATTTCCCTCTACAAGGGGAGTTGTGTCACATCAAAGCTTGCTCAACCAATGGAAAATTAGAAATAAGATTTAGATAAATTGGAAAATTATTTTGAATTTATAAGAAAATAGAAATATTCAATTATTTCCTAAAAACCTAAATAAAATTCAAGAATCTTGGACAAATAATGAAAAGTCAATGGACTTTGGTCGTGAAGCAACTTTATAGTCCCTAGCGAGTAGAAGCTAACAAAAATTATAAAATCCTTGAGCTTGACCATCTCCAAATTATGGAACCAAATGGAGTTAAATTAAACATGATATGATACTAATAACAAAAATATCCTTTCAATTAAAAATTCCCTAACTATTTGAAATAATATGAACATTATGATAAATAATAATGACTTTATATGCATGGTAGGATACAAGTAAAAATATCTTCCTCACTCTAAGTTTTCATAAGTTTCATGAATAATCATTTTGGTGTCACATACATGACGAATAGGTGTGGGCAACTATATTTTCTGTTGTGACTTAATGAGTTATACATATACTTTTCTCTTCTAGTATCCTTCATTGTTTTCGTTATTTTCTACTTTGCTTCATTGTTTTCCTTATTATCATTTATCTATATGTATTAGAAAATATTTTTTAATGTTGTTTTTTGACTTATTGCAAGCATAGAAACAAATAAAGGTAATCCAATTGAAATCGTGAATTAACAATTAATATGAAAACTTCTTTAAAAGATTAATATAGAATTCTAGAAAATATTTTCATAAATGGAATTTTCATTTTTTATATTTATAACTCATTAATGGGTTATTGGTTTTTTCTAATAAAAACATATTTCTTATTTCAATCAAAATTTGAAATACAATTTTAATGGAAGTTTTGATATTAATATCAAAAGGCTTACCCTTCTCATTGAGCTATTGTCCTTTAATTTTTTTACATGGATTAGAACTCTAGGAAAGATCTTCCAAGATCACATTTCATACATGAGACACTAAGCAAGTGTTCACTATATAACTTCACAAAAGGAGAAAAATGTGGCTTTATTTCAAGGCACCATAATTAATTATATGTTAAAGAGATGTAACAACAAAATTAAGATAATTACATGATATCCTACCCATAGATGCTTACTACAGATCAATCATTAAAATTGATAGAGATTATGTCCCCTTCCCCATACTACCACCACAAGCAAATATTCTTCTTGTAATATAAAATTTTGTGCAAGATGTAAAGCCACTTTAGAGGGACATTTAACTGGAGGATTATGTTCCCTACAAACATAGAGAAATATATGTCAATAAAGTACCTAGAAATGTCATATAAATTTTGTGCTAAAGAGGGTAGACTTGTGTCATAAAACTATAGTTATGCATTACCCTTCTAATAAATAAATTTAATTCCTTGTAACTAGAGTCCCAAGACCTTCATTGAGAGAAACTTTTAGGCAATAGTAAATGACCTTAAATTCACTAGAGTTACTTGTTCCTAACCCGATGTTTCGCTTGCCACAACAAAAGTGAGATTCCATGATATATAAGACTAACCCCAATCTATAGACTTCAAACAATTCCTCCTAGGCACCATCAAGGAAGCTCCAAGAATAATTCTTTTTTATCTACAAGTCACTGGCGATTCATGGGATTTGGGAAGGTTGGTGAAAGAAAAGGAAGAAAATAAAGCCAAAACCTAAGTTTTAGCTTGGAAGGATGGAGGGTAATGATCTTTACAGATGCTAGAATTATGAGTTATCGATATCCCCATACTACTAGATATGCAAGTACCCTATAATCCTTCATGCCCCTTCATATAAATAACCCCTTGATATTTTCATTCACCATCCTCTTTTTCCATAAATTATCAAGTCATATATGCTCTTCTACATCCCTCCATAATTTCCGTGTGAAGGGGACACCCACAATAAATGAGAGGTAGTTTTATTATGTTGGTTACATAGTGAAAACCAACCTAGATCTTCAGAGTTTATCCTCGGGAGTAGATCCCATGTCAACACTCTATTGGGAAAAAGGCTACATGAAGATGATACAAGTAAGTTTTAAAATTTTATGGTAAGCAATGCACACATAGACCCTTTACTAATAAAATATTAAACAATGATAATCACACAGAAGACTTAGAGATTTACCTTGGAAACTCTTAACTAACAATACCAACAAAATATTTAGAGTTGCATATTTAACTTTCATCATCAATCAACTTCATCATTTACAATATAATATGTACAATCCTTTGGCGTCCAAAACTCTAATTTGTTGACTTGGATTATATCATAATCCTTAACTAAAATTACAAAGCCATTGCTTGAAAAACATGTGCAGAAAACCCCAAAAGAAAAAGTTATGTCAAAAGTAGCAAAAATTTGATACAGAATAAATATATAAATAAATAATCAAAGGCTTGGGTCCCAACACTCTTTGAATTCACATCATTCTATAGTACATAGGGACAATCATGCAAGGAATACAACAAATACTAGCAATGCATTTGGAAGGTACTCTCACCTATCAGAACATAGTGCGCAACAAGTCTCCCTCTGGCTCAACATGAGAAAGTAAGGAATTATAGTTATGTTTGACCATCTACTCACCTCCAGCTAAGTTAATTACCCATTTTAGTTCATGTGGATCATCATTCAAATAGATATGAGATTTTCAAAATATTCCTTAAATTCCTCCTTCCAACATTCCTCCAAAAAAAATGTGGTATTTTCAAAGTATTCCACAGAAAATTCCTCCCTCTAACATCTTATCTCACTGCCCACCCCTATTTCTTATGTTGAGCCCTAGCCTTCATACCAAAAAGTTATAATCTAAATCTTTATAACATTATTCAAAATGCATCTCCATATTTCTTGAAGACCACTTATTAACACTAAAAATAAAAATTCCTCACCACAACTTATAATGACAAGTCCAATCCTCAGCGACTTGTCATTCCCAATTTGCCATGCCAAATGTTACCTTATAAACTAAAAACTTCTCAATATATTTTAATGATTAAAAACATTTTGAATGTTCTTTTATTCCATAAATATCCAATACATTAATATGTTTGGGGTGAGACAATTTTTTTCAATTGAGTATACCTAGAAATCGATTGCCACAGAGAATTTGCTACGTAGAAATGTTAAAAAAATATCTCTTTAATACCCCATCTAACTTTTTTAAGGTTTTGGTATCACTTTTTTAAGGTTTTGGTATCACTTTCCCTTTCCGTTTGGCTAAATAAAAGTTGTTTTATTTTCCACCGATAATTTTGTAAATATTGAAAAGAGAAAAAAATCAAACCTATTTAAAATGCATGTTTTTAATATCCCATTCCACTTTCCCTTTTCCACATTCTTTTTGGGTAGATGAAGGCCCTTCTATTCACAACTAACAACTGCACTTCCCCTTTCCCACTTTCCAACTACACGTTCCTTTTCCCAGTTTCTTTTCGGGTAGATGATGGCCCTTCTCTTCACAACTAACAACTAAAGAGTTTGTAAATATTGAAAAGAGGGAAAGATAAAACCTATTATATGAAATAAATTTGTGATGCTTATGATGCTTAAACATGACTAAATTAATGGGAGAGGAATTGGAAGCTTCCTCGACCTAAGGAAAATGGATTCTTTTGACCCAAACCCAGGAGAAGCGAAGATGGGAAGACACCTCGGATTAAGGAAGTGTTACCCTAAACTAGAATAAATCAAGGATATATTTCAATTGTTTAATTAACTCTCAAATTTCAAGATATTTCTAAAATCTAACGTACCAAACCATTAACGCTCAAATTTCAAGATGGATTTTCCCAAAATCTAGGATACCAAAATCTAAGATACCAAGGAAGTAAGAGTAAAAAATAAAAATGAGCTCCGCACAGGGAAAGGTCGGCCCGAAAGCAATGGAATCTACAGATAATATTTGGCTTGGCCATTTGCCTATAAAATCACCGTCTATGACTATTTTGTCATTTGAAAGGAAACTCAAATATTCTGCTCGTGGATAATCATGGATCTTCTGAATTCGGGATTGGAAGGTTCCAGGAGCGGTCGTCCTACGGTTTCAGATATTGTGTCAGAAATCTTTACAACAAACGATGATGATGATCAGTGCCACGTAGGTCTTGAAAATCTGGGCAAAACGTGCTACCTTAACAGCGTTGTTCAGGCTCTTTATTTCTGCGCACCTTTCAGAAATAAGTTACTCCAATATTATGGGAATGGCGAGAGTAACAATGAGAATGATAATCTACTTAAGCGTCTGGCAGATTTATTCTATCTAATGGACTCCAAAGAGATGCCTCAAGTCTGTCCCCTACGGTTCGAAGAGCTGGTAATGAAAAGGAACGAGATTTTTCGTTGCAGTGAAACCCATCACGACGCACATGAGTTTTTGATATTTCTTTTAAATAATCTTGACGATGAAATCACAGGATCTAATAACAAGAAAAGTCCTCCACTCCAGGATAACGAAGTTGAAGATCAATGTGGGACGCAAGGGAACCAAATGAATAATAGTAAAATTAGTATTATTCGCCAGATATTTGGAGGTACATTTACAAACGAAACTCGGTGTTTATGTTGTGAGAATGTAACCTACAGAGAAGAACCGTTTATAGATCTCAGCGTAGAGATACAACAAAATTGTTCCCTGTCAAGCTGTGTAAATGCATTCAGCGCTGTGGAGAAGCTGAGTGGAAAAGACAAGTACTGGTGCAATAATTGCTGCCATCTGCAAGAAGCTGAAAAGAGACTGAAAATCAAGTCTCCACCTGAAGTTCTCATTTGCCAACTGAAACGTTTCAAATACACAAATGAAGGTCAGGTTGTGGGATTCAACAAATTGTTGTATCGAGTGGCGTTCTCCAAGGAGTTTAGACTGCCTATTAACAGTTGTGGAGATGAAAATGCAGTAGATTCTTTGTACTCTTTATTTGCTGTAGTGGTGCATATGGGATGCAGGATGAATTGTGGACATTACATTGCTTTAGTGAAGAGCGGTGACCAGTGGCTCAGGTGTGATGACGAGGTGGTGGAAACGATAGAGGAAACTGCGTTGCATGGTTTTTTTGGGTCATCTAAAACAGTAGCACTTGATCCAAAAGATGCAATGAATGCCTACATCTTGTTCTATCAAGCCGTTAAATGATTTGAATCAATAAGCTCGCAACAATAGAACAGTCACAGTCACAGTTGAACAAATTTAGTTGAATGGATTGTATTGAATAGGTGATTAAAATTTAATTGAAATGATTCTAAGTAATAGGTGATTAAAATTTGGCATGTTCTTTTTATGTTTGGTTTATTTCCATAGGTTGCTTTTTATCTATACCTTCTAATAAAGTGTAACCCAAAATCCATCACCCTACACACGTGAAAAATATTCTTCATCTTGAAGATTTTATTATTTTCCAATAGATTGCTGTAAAATATTGTTCATTTTGAAGAATTTATTTATTACTTTGCAATAGATATAATTTATGGATAGTAGTGATTATGTTTTTTGATATATCGCTTTTTGGTACATCAATGTGTACGCAATATTTTAGATTTTTAGTGTACCCCTCATTTAATAATGTAAGATTATGTAGACAATGCAAGTGATGAATATGCATTGTTAAGTAATTGGAAATGTCTTCAAAGATTGCACATACAATTACAACCTCTCAAAATAACATATATTATTGAGAATTTAACACACAAAAAAACAAAAAAAAAAATAATAAGCATAACCTATTTATTTTAGAAAATCAATTATAAAGATATATTTATTACCTTGGTCACCTTAATCCAAGTTTCATAAATTACAATTAACCTTTTAAATCTTTTAAATATGCATTATTCGGTGAAATTCTAAGAGGAAATCCAATGAGTTACTCAATATCATGCTTAGTTTTAGATGGAAAATTTTAGAAAGTTTAGTGGAACTCCTTCATAGAGAAAAACGTATCTTTGTTGAACTTTCATAAATGAGGTAGTATAATATTTTACAAGTTTACCATTGCCATAATAAATATAGAAAAGGAGCATACATTCATAGAATCTTAAAACTGAAGTCATTCAATAGTTTCATATTTATATTACCATCTTTTATGATAAATATGAGAAAATTAAGGCTACAATGTTTGTTTAATATAAAAAGACACAAATAATAATTGAATTTCAAATCATTACAATTAATATAAGATATTATATATAGTGTTTTTAGGGATCTATCTCAAAAAAATTAAGTCTACTCAAAACTATTAATTAAATTAAAGTATTAAATAATAGAATAAAATAGTGAGATCTCTATCTTATGGTTTTAAAAATTTTGAATTTTAGGTTTGTGGAGATGGTTTCCATTGTTGAAGGACTTTAGGGATGGATTCAGCAATAGGGATAGGGTCATCTAAGCAATTTGAAAAAGTTGTTTAACGATTTTTTTAATATTGTGAGTTTATGAACAAAAGAGGATATTAAAGATGGAGTGAAACAAGACAACTGAGACCATGTTATGGTTACGGATTCTGCTAGACTTTGAAGCCTACAGTATCACTGGAGACTTGTGCTTGCACCTCTCATCTCACCCGTACAACAGTCTCGTTCTCGCTTCACATTGTCGTTGCACCATGATGGTTAAGCTTTCTCACTTACTGCCTAGGTTTTTAGCCTCTTTGTTCTCGACTTTTCCTCGCCTGCTCTGGTCACTACAGTGATAGACATCTCTAGGTCCTCGAGGAAGGTGGCGTGGGAATCTCATGACTGTTATGAATGACCTTGTCGACTACTCGGAGGACCTGTTAGCTGGTACCTCCATTTGGACTATTCCCCAAGTAAATCGGAAAAGCATCCTCACCTACGGCTGCAAGTTCTCTGATGCCATAACTTCGTTGCCCTCAATCTCAGGGCCTTCATGTTCGGTGGTTACCCTCCCTGAGATCTCCCCCTCCCTGTCGGACCTAAGTGCTTAGCCACTGTCGCCTTCCACCCTTAATTTTGTGGATAAAACCCTAGAACCTAGTTTTGGAACCTTCTCGGCAGGTCTCACTTCTTTTCCACCTTCTTTCGACTCTCATGTCCCCTCGGTTACTCAATCCAGTGAGCCTGTTGACATCGCATGAGGGCATCATACAACGTCACCCTTCATGGCCCCCCATCATGAAATTTTACTAAGATCCCCCAATCTCTGGTGTATTCTCATCTAAGCCTTAATTGGTTGCCCCAATTCCCATGACAAACCCTCCTCTTAGTGACTTCTAGCCTTCCTTACCTAACGAAAGAACTCGAAAAGAAAAGATATAGAGGTGTTTGAAATCAAAGGTTATTGAGGTCTTCCTGCGTTTAGGTAAGGACTTTCAATGGAGCGAAGCCATGGACACTACCGAGCAGGTATTGGTGGGAAGATTTAGGGATCAGTTCTACAGTGCTTCAAGGCTGAAGTAATGGGTGACTAAGGTCTGGGTTTCCTCATTTGGTCGAACCACCATTTGTCCAAATTTTTTCAGGAGATGGTTAGCGCTTCGTTTCGCTAGGGCGGAGCATATCAATTGGGTACTCTTAATAGTTTGGCATCTGGAATAGGCACCAGTGCTCCTTCGTAGGGGGACTCCCCTCTTCGATCCATAACAGGAACAACTTGGAGCAGGGCCTCTTTAGGTCTGACTACCTGGCTTGCCATTACAGTTTTGGTATGAAGATATCTTCAGATGCATAGGGAACACCTTGGGTACTTATCTAGAGAATGATAAATACTATCTCACGACATGAAGGATGGCATTTGCAATGGAAATTCCTCCAAACACTATACAAGAACAAGGGGAGCATCCCCCTAGCGGAGAAGTTGGTATGGAGGTGCAACCATCAACATATATGGGCCATGCCAACATAGGCCTACATTTTGGGATCATTTCCTAAATACTGATTTATTGCAAAAGGACTTCCTAATCATGGGAGGGGATTTAAATTTGTCCATAGGTCACTCTCAATCCTTGGGACACTAAACAGAAATGGACCCCCTATCTGCATATTTTGAGAATATATTGGAATCCCATAATTTGATGGATATCCCCTAAGCTAAATTGCAGCCCACCTAGAGGAACAACAGCGCTAAAAAAGACAATCTAGCTCGAAGACTTGACCATTTCCTTATCAAGGAAGGCCTTCTTAACCTAGGTCTAAATCATAGAGAGTGGGTGGGCTCGAGAGACATCTCTGATCACCTGCCAATATACTTGGAAATCTATGGGGGTCCTAGGAAACCCAAGGGTCCTTTTAAGTTTAGCTCGTCATGGTTAAAGGACCCTACCTATGTTCGCATGATCACGGACTTCTGGAAGATGCATCCCCTAGTAGCTGGAGGAAACATAGTTGAGGGTTTTGCTCACAATCTAATAGAGATGAAAAGGCTCTCCAAATTATGGG
The DNA here is from genome assembly GCA_000404065.3 of Pinus taeda. Classification (NCBI taxonomy): domain Eukaryota; kingdom Viridiplantae; phylum Streptophyta; class Pinopsida; order Pinales; family Pinaceae; genus Pinus; species Pinus taeda. Next base: position 75,132 of record APFE030185973.1, read on the forward strand.
CACATAACAAGAGAATATAGGACAATCGAACTGTAAGGGATATGGAAATTGAAATTGTTGATTTTGAAAATAACTTGGGAGATTTTTACAGATCAATTGAACACAAGGAAAAATTCACTTCCTTATATGCCATCAAAGGAAAAATTCTAAAGGGCCATGAAGAAGCACAGAGGCTAAGAAGTAGGGCGATCTGGCTACATGAGGGAGATGATCATACAAAATTCTACCATAATTATGCAAATGGATGGAAAGTTATTAACACCATCTAGCAGCTCTCGAATGAGCAAGGTCTTACTATAAACAATTTCCCTCATTTAGCTTCAATGGCATCCTCACTGATCTGTAAATGAGATCTTAGATAATTATTAAGGTATTACACACTCATATGCATGGATTTACCTACATTACTAGTGCAACGGATCGAGAAGATTTCGAATAATCGAGGCAATGAATTAGTTAAATAAGCCTAATAGAAAGACACACATAAACACAACAAGTTTAATGTGGAGTTCAAAAAAAACTCTTAGGCTACATCTCCTGGTCTAGCCTTCAGTGGTGACCTCTCTATTATGTCTTCAAGAGCAGATTTTTACGAAGTGTGAGCTCAAATTGAGTCTCAACACAACAAATACAACAACAAGAGTTTTGCTTGAATCCCTCAAGCCTCTCTAAGTACACAGACTCTTTCTATCACTCTTTGTCTATGTCTTCTCTCTGTCTCAGCACTACTTGTCTCTGCCTCTATCAGTCTATGGATTTAAATCCAATTGGCGATGTCTTTTTATTTGCTCTTTCGGGGCTCTCTGGCTACCAGCCTCTATCCACTCAAATCCCCTTCTGAGCATCAGTAATCATGGCATAACGACTCCAAGGAAGGTAGCCACCTGTTCTTCAATGGAACGAACCATCGGGCCTTTCAAATCACCAAAAACAATGTTCTTTGCTTACACAGAGAAATACACTAAAAACACAGGAAAATTTTCCAAACTACCATTTATCAAACTTCAAATATCCTTAATTATGCTCTATGCTCCTATCGGGTCCACCTTTATATCGCTTATCGCATCCCCACCATTGATCTAAGTGATCTTGATCCAATGGTTGAGATTCATTTCGGACAGCTCAGGCGTAATGGGGTTAATCGCCCGAAAATGGTGGTTTTCTCTCTTCAGCACCTACCCATGTGGCATCCAATGTATGGGCTCGGGTAGAGCTCGACCAAAACCACTTACCACCTATGGCCCACCTGAAATCTTGCTCATTTTGTGGTTTCCCTTTGTATTCGAAAAATACATTAAAACATTGAAAATCCCACAAAATGGCTTTATGGAGGACTTGAAATGTTATACATATGCTTTCATAAACCATTTTGGGTCTGTTTCATTACCTCGGGCTCATTTCCTTAGCGATTCATTTATTTGGTGGAAATGCGAAATACAAAGGAAAATGCCATTTTCTAGATTTCAAAATATATAAAATATTTCCTATAACCCTATCGGGTCCGGCTGTCGCAAGCCATATTTGTATATACCCCACTCCTTTGTGTAGCTCTGATGCGATATTGCGATGTGATTGATCACAATCGCATATGGCATAGACCCCCAGGCTGTTTGTAAGCATTCCTTTGTAATCACTGATTACGATATCATGAGTTAACCTATGTCATCGATCTACGTGCTTGATCGACAGTGCTTGCTAACCCATGCTGATCGCGATTGTAATTGTTATGTGATAGGCTCCAATATCCTCTACCTACCATCGCCGATTGTGATATGTCGATCAGATCTGGACTGTTGATCGACCAGATCCGACAGCTCCTGTCTGTCATTCCTTTGACCTCCAGTAGGCCTTATTTCACTATTTTCTTCATGTTTTTGCCTCTCGATAGTGTAATCCACCTTTTCTAAAGGTTCTTCTCATGAGGTAATTTTTAATGTTTAAAAGACTTTGAAGACTTAGAGGGTTTTCTAGGATCCATTTTGGATCATGCCTTCCCACGAGAAAAGCTTTTGGACCACCAAAAGTTGGTTTTTAAGCATCAACCAAGCGAGGATACAACTTCCTCACTTGTCCAATCTCTATCCATCTTGCACTGCTTGGTTTTGAACCTTTGGGTCTGATTCTGAGGTGCTCAGCATCCCCTCTGCGCGTAGTTCTCACCTTCCTGTCCAGAACTGTATCTTCTTACAACTCATTGAGATATTCAGGCAACATATCATCAATAGAAGGCAACTGAATTTTCCCTTCAATATCTTCAATCAATGAAGGTTTAAATAGTCTCATTTCTCTGCATTAACTACTAAATAGATGTGCATGTAAGCTACCAATTCAAGGCGAAAAGCATTCTCACCAATTTTCTCAAGTATCTTGAAAGGCTCATATCTCATTAGCTTCAGCTTCTTACCTTCACCTTGCATTCTATCTTTGCTAATGTATAGCCAGACTTGATCACCAACTTGGAAGCTATGCTCAATTCAGTGCTTATCATGCCTTGCCTTGTACTTGGCCTAACTTTTCTCCAGGTGTTACTGCACTGCCTGGTGAATTTCTTCGATCTGTTCAATGAACTTAGTTGCTTTATCCACATCACTATGTCCATCAACTGCTATGTCTTTACTAAAGGAAAAATCCAAGGGACACCTTGGTGTAAAACCAAAACAAGTCTCAAAAGGAGATCTCTCTCTAGAAGAGTTCTTAGCACAGTTGTAAGCATGTTGCACATAACACAAATGTTCATCCCAAAGCTTAAGATGCTTGCTGCAATAGCCCCTGAGCAACTAGATCACTATCATGTCGACCACCTCTATTTGGCCATCTATTTGTGGATGAAAGGTTGTGCTCTTCTTTAGTTTGGTGTCCATCAACTCCCATAGACTTGACCAAAACAACCCAACAAATCGGTAATATGAATCAGATACAATAGAAGTGGGTAATCGAAAATGAACCCATACATGCTGAAAGAACAACTTCATTGTTTGTTCAGCTGTAATCTTCTTGTTACAAGGTATTAAGAAACACATTTTGTTGAACCTATCCGCAATAACATATAAATAATCATGACCTTTTCTAGATTTTGGCAATCTCCCAACAAATTCCATGGAAACACTTTCCCAAGGATGGACAAGAACTAGAAGTGGAGTGTACAAGCCTAGTTTTCTAATCCTAGGCTTACTTTTAGCACACATGGTACACCCTTTAATATATCTAGAAATTGTTTCATGCATTCTTGACCAATAGAAAAACCTTTGCAGCTGTCCAATTGTTTTACTTTCACCAAAATGACCTGATATTAGAGAAGCATGTTCTTCTCGGATTATGTTAACTCTTTCAGTTTGAGGAATGCACAACTTTCCCAAATGATATAAGAGTTGGTCCTTAACATGATAATCCAATTCTTCTACTTGTTTGCCATGACTTAAAGTTGCATATACATCTTTAAAATCTACATCTTGAGCATATTGTTCAATGTAGATTTCATGCAATGCTGAGTTATGCTTAAGTATAGTAGATGCATTTATGATTGGTGTTGATAACATATCTGCAACCTTATTGTGTATGCCTTTCTTATACCTGATGATAAGATGAAACTGTTGTAGAAAACCCATCCACCTATAGTGTCTTGATTGCTGCAATTTATTTTGTGAGTGCAAATACTGAAGTGGTTGATAATCAGTATGTATAATTGTTTATTTTCCCATTAAGTAATGCTTCCACTTTTTCACACTCAATACTAATGCATACAATCCTTTATCATATGTTGGATAATTAACTATTGCAGAATTAAATGTCTCAGAATGATATCATATGGGTTTACCATGTTGCATCAACACTGCTCCCATGGCATAGTCACTGGCATATGTTTCAATCTCAAATGGTCTTTGAAGATCTGGCAATGCTAGTACTGGTGTTATACTAATTTTTATTTCATGGTGTCGAAGGCTTTCTGTTGTTTTCCTCCCCACTGAAACACCTTGTTCAATCTTGTTGAAGCATGTAAGGGAGCTGCAATGAAGGAAAAGTTAGCAAAAAACTTTCTCCAATATTGTACTACTCCTAGGAAGCTCCTAACTTTTGTAGCAGATTTGGGTTTAGGCTAGTTCACAATGACTTCAACCTTAGAGGGATCTATCTTCAATTCATCACCCCCTACAATATGACCCAAATAATTTAAATATGTTTTGCCAAATTCACACTTTGATAGCTTAACATAGATATTTTCTCTTTTCAAAACATCTAGATTCTGCTTTACATGCTTCAAATGGTCTTCCCATGTTTTACTAAAAACAAGAATGTCATCTAAATATACAATTAAAAAATCATCAATAAAAGGTCTGAGTACATCATTCATATCTCTCATGAAAGTGGCAGGAGAATTAGTTAAGCCAAAAGGCATAACTAGCCATTCATATAGACCTTGCTTTGTTTTGAAAGCAGTCTTCCATGCATCTTGTTCTGCTACTCTGACTTGATGATAGCCACTATGCCAGTGCAACTTGGGAAAGTAAACTGCTTCTTTCAACTGATCTAATAGATCATCTATGCAAGGAAGAGGATAATGATTCCTGATCGTTATTTTATTCAGTGCTCTGTAATCAATGCACATCCTCAACGAACCATATTTCTTTCCCACCAACACAATTGGAGATCCACATCATGTTGTGCTTGGCCTTATGAACCCTTTATCAAGCAGCTCTTATACCTACATCTTGATCTCAGCATTCTCGAAAGCAGATAACCTCTACATTCCGATGTTACGCAATGGAGCATCTTGCTGCAAATGAATATCATGTACTATTTCCCTTTCGGGTGGCACACCTTTAGGTTCTTGAAAGAGGATATCATATTATCAAACAATTTTTTCTAAATCAGCTTTATGTTTAGCATCACAACCTTCTAATACATTGGTAATATGAGGGGTCTTTTCCTTTACAACCATTAGTAAAAGTTACTTGCATGAATTCTTAATTTTTTTCATCTGCCCTGAGTTTATGAGAGTAGTTATTTTTGAGCTGATGAGCTCTTACAATATATTATATTCCATCTTTTGTGAGTTGATACTTATTTTTCAATTCTATAGAAAATGGCTTTTCTAACAGACAAGTTAGGATTTCCTAAAACAATACCACATATATCCAAGGGAACTATATCTAACTCAACCTCATCTACAAAAGTTGACCCAATAGCAAACCTAAGTTTACATTGTCTAGTCACTTGTAGCTTTACTTTATCACATACCCAACCTAATGGATATGGCTTCCTGTGAGGTGTTGTTAGTAAGCCCAACTTCTTTACAATTGTTTCAAAAATCAAATTTACTTGTGAACCACTATCAAATAAAGTATCAACCTTTTGATGCTTGGAAATAACTCTAATATGAAAACGCTCATGTCTTTTCCTCTCATTATCTTCATTATAAATAGTTTGAGCAGAATTACTTGTAGATGCTTGAGAATTTTTACCTTTTATACCTGTGGTTGTGGCTATTGTTTCATCACTTGAGTCTGACCCCAAATCTTTCTCAATAACAGCAACAATCTTATTTGTCTTACCGTCGAACTTCTTGGGTTTCAACTCTGGATGCAAAGACTAGTAGTGTTCATTATTGTGTCCATCCTTCTTGCAGTGAGTGCATGAAGGTTTTTCTTTTTGTACAGTGTTTGTCTTCCTCTCCTTCCATTTCTGCTTCTTCTTTTCCTTGTTCTTCCTTGCAAAGGGTTTTGATGATCCCCCAACTTCTGGGTTCACATTCTTGCCTGTAGCCTCTAAATGTGTAACCTGAATGGATACCTCATCTATGCTAGTAGGGTTAAACATTAGAATGGTGTGCCTCAAGTAGCTATGCATACCACCTATATACTTCAATAAAGTTTCAGGTGAGTCTAGAGAAATTCCTAAAATTAAAGCTCTTTTTCTAAATTCCTGGGTATAGCTTTATACATTTTGCCCCTTTAATTGGTGAAGAGTTTGCGAACTCATCATTGCTTGCTGCATATAAGCTAGTTGATAAAATTGTTTTTTAATGGTAGAAAGAATTTTACCATGCTTCTTCAAATCATCTTGTGTCTTGCCTTCCCACCACACTAGGGTAGTTCCTCCAAGGCAAAGGCTAGCCAACTAAATCTTTGTCCTTTCTGAATTAATATTATGCACCCTGTGATATACATCAATCTGTCTAATCTAGTTATCTAGCTTCTCTACATTTAATTCGCCATCATAAATTGGCAAATCAAATTTTACATCTAATTTAACCATAACAATTTTTTTCTTTTTCTTTTCAGGGCTAGTTTTATATGAAGAAGATGGTGAGGATGGTGATGATGGAGTAGATAGAGGAGATGGCCTCTCTTCTTTTCCTTTGCCTTCTGGATGGCCATCTAGAAGATATTCCTATACTCCTTTTTCTGTTTGAGATGTTGAAGTTCTTCCACATCGGCCTTTCTTAAATTCTTGATACATCTGTTCCACCATGGCTCTCATGGTCATGAAACTGTACATGAACTGAGAGTCTGATTCTGATGAGGTTTTTTCTGCCATCCTCCTCCTAGGATAGACTCTTCCAATTTATGGATTAGTCTCAACAAGTTCTTCTTCTCCTAATTTGAGCTTTGACCTAGTTAGCATTCAACAATCTAGCACAAGCTTGTCTAACCTTAGGAAACCTAAAGCTCTGATACCACTTGATTTGTAAATGAGATGTTAGATAATTATTAAGGTATTACAGACTCATATGCATCGATTTACCTACATTACTTAGTGCAATGGATTGATAAGATTGTGAATAATATAGGAAATAAAGAAATTAAAGAAACATAATAGAAAAACACACATAAACACAACAAGTTTAATGTGGAGTTCACCCAAATCTCTTGGGCTACGTCTCCTACTCCAGCCTTTAGTGGTGACCTCTCTATTATGTCTTCAAGAGTAGAGTTTTACAAAGTTTGAGCTCAAATTGAGTCTCAACAAAATAGATACAACAGCAAGAGTTTCTCTTGAATCCCTCAAGCCTCTTTGAGTATATAGACTCTTTCTATCACTCTTTGTCTTTGTCTTCTCTCTGTCTCAGCACTGCTTATCTCTGTCTCTGTCAATTTGTGGCTTTAAAGCCAATCGGCATTGTCTGTTTGTTTCCCCTTCTTGGGCTCTCTGGGTACTGGCTTCTATCCACTTGAATCCCCTTTTGAGCATTAGCAATCATGACGTAATGACTTCAAGGAAGGTGGCCACCTGTTCTACAACAGAAGGGACCATCAGGTGTTTAAAATCCCCAAAAATGCCGTTCTCTATTTACATAGAGAAATACACTAAAGACACAAGAAAATTCGCCAAAATGCCATTTATCAAACTTCAAATATCCTTAATTCCACTCTATATTGCTATCAGGTCTACCTTTATATTGCTTATCCCATCTCCACCATTCATCTAAGTGATCTTGATCCAATTGTTGAGATTCATTTCGGGCGGCTCATGCGTACAGGGTTTAACCACTCGAAAAGGGTGTTTTTCTCTCTCCTGCACCTGGCCACATGAAAGCTAGTGTATGGGCTTAGGCAGACCGCGGACGAAACTACTTACCACCTACGGCCCGCTCGAAATCTTGCTCGTTTCATGGTTTCTCCTTGTATCTGAAAAATACATCAAAACATTGAAAATCCCATGAAATGGCTTTTTGGCGGACTTGAAATGTTATACATATGCTTTCATAAACCCTTTCGGGTCTGGTTTCATCACCTCGAGCACATTTCCTTTGCAATTCATTTATTTTGTGGAAATGAGAAATACAAAGGAAAATGCCATTTTTCAGATTTCAAAATATATAAAATATGGCCTATAACTCCATTGGTTTTGGCTGTCGCAAGCCATATTTATATGGGCCCCGCTACTTTTTGTAGATCTGATACGATATTGCGATGCGATTGATCGCAATCTCATATCGCATATACCCCTAGGTCGTTTGTAAGCGCTGCTCTGTAATTGCTGATTACGATATCACGAGTTAGCATGGGCTGTCATTCTACATGCTTGATTGACGGTCCTCGCTAACCCGCGCTGATCGTGATCACAATTGTCATGTGATAGGCTCGGATATCCTCTCCTTGCCACTATCGATTGTGATATGCTGATCAGATCTGGATCGTTGATTGGCCAGATCCGACGGCTCCTGTGCGGCATTCCTTTGACCTCTGATAGGCCTTATTTATCTGTTTTCTTCATGTTTTTGCCTCCCGATAGTGTAACCTGCCTTTTTTAAAGGTTCTTCTCATGCAATAATTTTTAATGTTTAAAAGGCTTTGAAGACTTAGAGGATTTTCTAGTATCCATTTTGGATCACTCACACTTGAAACAGATATACAGGGCTCCCCCCAATGTAAATCTCGTTGAAATCATACAAGTGGCTCAACTTTTCCCATGACTTGTGGAGCAGGAGGATGGCAGGGAATTGATTAAGGAAGTCACCCTAGGCGAATTGGAAGCCACTCTCAAATGGTTCAAGAAGGACAAGAGTATAGGGGTGGATGGATGGTCGATTGAGTTCTAACTAGAATTTTTTGAGACTCTAGGGAAGGACCTCCTCAAGGTAATTGAATATTCCAGAATAAATGGCAACATGTATGAGCCCTTCAACTCTACATTCATCGCCCTCATTCCAAAGTCCAACAATGCGTCAACATTTGCTGACTACAGACATATATCACTATGCAAATGCATCTATAAGATCATGGCTAAAATCATAGCCAATTGAATGAGGCCCATACTATCCACCCATATATCATAGGAGAAATTCCCCTTTCTACAAGATCGACAAATACATGAGGCAGTGGGAATAGAACAAAAGGTCTTGCACTCATTGCACTCCAAGGAAATCAAAGGTATCATTCTAAAGTTCGATCTCTCTAAGGCTTTTGATAGAGCTAACTAGTTGTATATAAGAATGCCTCTAATCCACCTAGGGTTTACATACGATTTCATTAAATGGATTATGAGCTGCATCACTAATATACCTTCCATTGTTCTGATCAATGGGGTGTCTTCACCCTTCTTTCATGTAGAAAGAGGTCTCTATTAGGGTTACCCCCTATCTCCACTATTTATACTAATCATTGAAGGGCTCAGTAGGCTTCTTGAAGAAGAGTTCAGTAGGGGCAAATTGCAGGGTATAAAAATCATAGAAGGATGCACATTGACTCAGCTACTATTTGTGAATGATGTTTTCTTATTTCTCAATGGAAGCATAGGTGATTTGACCAATATAAAGAACACCTTCTCTCTGTTCCAATTGGTCACCAGCATGACTGTAAATTGTAACAAGTCCACCTTATCAGCGGCTGGATGTTCCCAATATGAAATATATTTTGCACCACAAATATTCTAGTTCACCTTACTAAGATTGGAGGATTGCCTTTGATACCTGGGTTACAAGTTGAAGCATATTAGACTTGGCTTATTTCCAAGATGGAGAAAAGACTCAATATTTGGTATTAAAAATACCCCTCTAGGATAGGCAGACTCATCATCATTAAAGTTGTTCTTGAGGCCACTCCAGTCTATTAGATGTCATTGGCATGGATTCCCTAGAGTATACTCTCCAAGATATAGGCCTTATGTTGCATATTCCTTTGGAAGGGCAAATAGATAGGCAGAATATTTGCATGGGTCAAGTGGGAGGCACTCAATCTTCCCAAGAGATGGGGAGGATGGGGCATTAAGAAGTTAGAGGATTTCTCCTCTGCTCTGGCAGCCAAGCTTGGATGGAAGCTCATTACATCAAACAACCTATGGACAAGGGTGGTTGTATCAAAATACATTGCCCCTCTTAACTTGATGGACTGGCTAAGACAACCTCAAAGATACCACACATGAATATCAATCATATGGCAGGATCTAATTAAATCTCTCGACATCATTAGAGCTGGCATTACTTGGAAAATTCAATCTAGAATGGGTGTGAGGATTGGACAGGACACATGGATTGGCCACATGAATGCCCACAAGCTTCTAGACAAGCTCAAAAACTTTCTCAGAGATATCAACATTACCCATATTGGCCACATAGTGGACCCTGAGCACACCACTATATTTCAGCAAGCATGGAAATCGACCCATAGAATAAACATTCCACAACAATGGACATAATGTTGGAATGCATATATTGGGGCTCTTACTAAAGCTCACATCTGGATTGTCGAAGGTGAAGATAAGGCAATATGGGCGCTATCGAAAGCTGGCAAATATACCCCAAAGGAAGGCTACCATGTGCTAGTCAAAGCTCGTTGCCCATAAGCCATCGAGTCCTGGTGGAAGTCCCTATGGAAGCTTAAGGCACTCCCAGGAGGAAACTTCTCATGTGGACCATATTGAAAAACAAAATTCCCACTAGAGATAACCTCCTCAAACTAGCACAACACGGCCCATTTTGGTTGCTACCTTTGTAAATGAAACAATGAATCTGTAACACATCTATTTATGAAGTGCCAGGTCACACAAGACCTCTGGAAATTGATCTTAATAGTGGTTCCATCTTTGACCGCATGGCAAGGTATTATTATAAAGGAGGCCTAGTCATCATGGTGGTCAAGCACTATCCATACAAAGCTCCAGAACCTCCCACTTCTCATCAACTAGATCCTTTGGATCACCTGTAATAAGCTTATCTCTCAAAACATCACTCCGCATTGGCCTTCCATTTCTACTCGTATTCTGACCGATTACTCTATCATCCTTGATGATGATTAGATCATACGGCGACAAACCATGGTTCCTGAAACCATAAATCATTCGAAGCCTTGGGCCTTCTTTGACGGTTCTACACAGGAGGGAGGGTGCGGTGAAGGCGTCATCTTGTATCTCACTGATTCCCACTATTACCATATTCAAAATGGGATTAGGACAGGGCACGAATAACTTCGCTCAACTATCCAATACAAAATTCCTCATTCAATTTGCTTTGGAAAACCACTTTAGAGATCTACAACACTTTGGGGACTCAAAAGTTGTCTCTGATTGGTTAAAAAAAACAACTAGATGTTTTGCATATACTTTGAGACATATATTGGATGAGGCTCTCCAACTTATTACATATTTTGACTCATTTTCATGCCATCACATTTTCAAGGAACAGATTGCAGACGCTGACAGATTATCCAAAGAAGCTGTGAATAGGCCTTTCGACACTTGCATGATTCAGGAACAAAGGGAAGGGGCCCATTATCAGTACTACCATTGGCCTTTTATGGACATAACTATGTAGTGGGTTCATAGGGAGCGTCGCTACATGTTTTTATTTTTTCTTCTTAGTGTTTCATCTGTAAATATTCATATGTGTTTGTTACAAACAAGAACAATGCGGACACTCAACATGACTAGAGTTTATTTTTTTGATAAAATATTATGGTGAATACAATTGAGAAGGATGCCTCTCTACATGAACATAAAGCATGAATATTAGATCTAAAATGAAGAACTTAATCTTTTTCTAATAGGAAATGCCCCTCTTACAACATATGCATCATACATATAGAACATATAATTTTCTCACTTAATCGAAATTACATTTTTTCTAAAAAAGGAAACAATAGAATAGAATAATTAATTATAACTATCTTATAAATTTTTAAAAATGGTTATGAAATTATTTTTATGTTATACATTATTGATTTACCTTTATACCACAAAAAAAAAATTATGATATCTTTAATCATAACGGAATCACCACTCCTTTTAGGATTGAAATATAATTGACATGGATAACTGATTAGAAATATATTAATCTCATTTACTGTATGCATTCATTTATGCGTATGTAACACTAACATAGATATGTTATTAGGGTTTAACCTTAACGCTATACATATAAATTACTCCCTTCAATAATTTGTAACTCATTTTGTTTTGTTATTGCATGGGTTTCTTTAAATTTATGATTTAAATTGTTTTTTGTTTCTTTCTTATCTTTTATCCATTTTAGCATAACTTTGGCTTCTTATAGTGTTAGCGTTAGATAATATGATTATCGATATTTTTTTTATATTTTAATGTTGATTTATTTTATAATATTATGGAGAGTGAAAAATCGCATAGTAGGAATTTTTTTTTACAATATGTATATTTTTATACTTGCTTGATAATTTAGATGCATTTATTTGTTTACATGATGTTGAGGTAATTAATAAAATTATCAAGTTATATATTTATTTGTATTCTTTATGGAAAATGTATGGGGTAGTTTATTTTTTTGAAACATGTATTTATTTTGATAGAAATGACACAAGTGGGTATATTATTAATATTTATATGTTTTAAAATATTTCTAATTCAAGAGATATAAAAGGATTTTTCTCAAAATAAATATGAGTAGAACTATTTAATATTTTTATTATGTTTTACTAATAATGATGAGCTATAATAATAATAATTATATTTTTTTTAATGCGTATGAAAAAAGTATGGAAATTTTTCCCTATAATCATAAATCACTTTATACATTATTTTTTTTATCACTGCAACAAACCCATTACACCGGGCGAGTTTTTTTTATTGAAATTGGTGAGCTGATGCTATTTCTACAGATGGTTTTCCTTGCTACAATTTCTTAACCCTATTTCCTTTTTCGATCCTATATAATTATTCGTCCCATCCATTTGCTCGCAGCCAAACTCAACACGGACTCACATTGCTAGGCTTAACACACAGACCGCCATTTTTATTTCGACTGCAGTTTCCGGAAATGCAGAAATAAAAAAGGAAGGAAAAACCAGACTTTGGTATGGTAGCTTGATCCCCGATCAGATGCCCGATATCCCTTGATCTGATGCACGATCCTGTTGTTTTGTCCACCGGCATCATCGTCGCAGCATTCAGGCGTGGCTGAGCTTACAGTCTTCTTCACACAACAAACATTAAATTCCCCCTCACCAAACACGTCCTGCGTTGCTGAGATAACTCGGAGCTGCGGTGATAATCCACGTAACGCGCGCATATCCTACAGTGATAAACCGCGTATCTGTTGATAAGTCGCATATCCTACGGTGATAAACCGCGTATCAACCGATAACTCGCATATCCATGATAATACGCGTATCCTGCGATAAGTCGCATATTCATTACTGATAAGTCGTATAACGGTCATTTTAGCTCGCAAAACCGTAGAAAACCTGCATATTTGGACGTGATTACTCCAAAATCCGTTTAAAAACATTCTCATAAACGGGAAAGACCACTCGCATATTAGCGTTATAACTTGCATATCCTGCGGTGATAATCAGCGTATCGAATCAGTGATTCGGTGATAACTAGCGTATTGTCTTATAGCTCGCGTATCCATTGGTGATGGCTCGCATATCCATTAAAAACTCGCGTATCCGGTGATAATCCGCGTGACTACGGATAACGCGCATATCCTGCAAGTCCATATCAGCTGATAACTCGCGTATCCGGCGATAATTCACGTGACTACGGATAACGCGCATATCCTGCAATTCCATATCCGCTGATAACTCGCTTATCCAGTGATAACCCCGATATCCATTGATCATAATGCGCATATCACATGTTAACTCCAGACCATATCACCTATTAACGCGCATATAGGGTATAATGCGCATATCACCTATTAACGCCCACATCCATTGATGATAATGTCCATATTCTGCGGTGAAAACTCCAAATGCAGCGGTGCTAATCCGCATTCGTGCAGTGGGGCAACTGTGCGAGTGTATCTGTCAAGGTAATGTCCGATTCCGCTCAGCCAGTAGATACCGGTGTTGCAGAGATAAATTCATGCAGGACGGGGCGGAAGTTAAGGAAGTTTTGCAGAAACATAAAGCTGCTTTGACCCAGAAAAAGTATACAAGTAGAGAACGCATTTCTTCCACCAATATGGCAGCATCCCTGTTTTTCGGTCACTGTAAACCAGAAATCGAAAGAATCTATGAACATATGCGAAGAAGCCTTGGGAACGCTGGTAATGATTAGCCCTGTACACGAAGAAACTCGTGGATTGATTACTAGTTCTCTGAGGATTTTCTTTTCATGATGCGGATTCTTGTAGAGTGAAATCCAAAGGGAAAAACGAAGGCAATTTTGATCCTTCAGGAACTGGCAGCTGCAGACCCTCTATACCGGGAAAAAATGCAAGCCACCGACGAATTGACAGAAGGGTTGGTGGAATTGGTCAGAAATGATAAGCGCCTTACTTCTTCACCTGCAAAGGCGGTTACAATTATCACCATTTATTACATAGCAGTGGAGGAAATCAGAAGAGAGAAGCTAGCAGACGGCGGGGCTATTGCTCATTTTCTTGAAATAGTTCGTATGGCTGACAAAAACGTTTGTGAACAAGTCTGGATGCGCTGGATCAGCTTTGCAACTGTTGCAAGGGCCGATCCACTGCACTTGACCATGCTAAGAAAATTCTCTGAGTTTCGGACTTTGCAACAGAATTTGCGACGTATATTTTGTGGACAATTTGCCGTTACTCGGACAGCCCTTCTATAGCGCTGGACGCACTGGACGCACTTCAAGAAGGCTTGTTTCAGAAACTTCTGGTATTGATGCAGCAGCTTGGATGTGGACAGATAACAAAGAAAAGAGCTTCTCGGTCTCTTCAACCATTACAGACAGATGAATCCAGCGAATGGGAATGCATAAAAAAGATGGAATTGGGGCAAGTGATGTGGTCTTCTTCAAGCGCATAGGGCTGTTATTCTCCCCTGAAAAGAATTTCAACCTGCTATCCACGCCGACCCTGAAACCTATACACATCTATAGGAGATTAATTCGCCGAAGGATTTTCTATATCGACCCTACGTTGAAGTATCGAAGCTGACTTTAAAGTTAAAATACATTTATTCATTTATCAATGGCGTAGATTAAATGTTCTTGGGATATCCTTCGTCTGATACATAGATCGACGGCAGCCATGGAGTGGAGCAAAATTGTGTGCCGCCGAGTGGCGCGCGTTAAGTTCAGCACCGGAGAGATTTCAGTGAGCGCTCTCGTTTTCCTCGACCGGTTGTTTAGCCTTCCTCTTCGTTTCCATAGCCTCGCCTGTGTGTCCTACCATTTGAAACAAATTAAAATCATCAGTCAATTAACACAGTCGATTGATCGCCCTGCTCCTCCACGCAGTCGATTAACACAGTGGATTGATCACCCTGCTCCTCCACGTGGTTAATTGTCCCTCAACATTGTGATTAATGGTGCGTCCATATTTTATGAGAAAGTATGGGAGAAAAAGTGGGGAAAGTAAGCAGTACTGGAACATAACTGAGGCTATAATGGGACTGATCACAACATTGTGATTAATGGTGCGTCCATATTTTATGAGAAAGGATGGGTGTAGAAGTGGGGAAGGTGAAGAAGTACTGGAACATAACTGAGCTATAATGGGACTGATCAAGCCTTATGCAAAGGCGAATGAACAGGAAGATAATTGCTTTCTCACACGAATGAAGTGCAACAACATTGGTATATGAAAGTTGTCACAAATGAATAGGGATGGCACCCAACGGTCGAGGTGGGCGTTGCTTGGGATTTTTCCTTTATATGCCAAGGATGGGCGAGGCATTGTGATAAGTTGGTACGAAACAAGAGGAACAACTATCCATTAGCGAATAGCCACATTAAAGCAAAATTAATATAAATAAATAAATAAGAAAGAAAAACTCTTACTACTCCTTTAAACGGCTTAATTAACCTACTTAAAAAAATCATGAATAAATAAAAAATCAACATCAAACTTTTATATTAAATTTCATCGCATCATAGTAAAATAAATATATGTGGGGTAGGAAAGGGGCATGGAAAAAAAGCTGTTTAAAAAGGGTCATGGCAAAAAAAGCTTAAATTTATTTTATTCACCCTATTTTATGAGAAATATAAAGGCATGTTCACAACAAAATTAACTTAACTTTTGAAATTTAAATGATCATTTATTTTTAGATTTTATTTTATTGGTCTTTATTTTATAATAAATATAAGTTAACATTCAAATTTGAAATGACCATTTATCTAAACATTTATTGAGGGAACAATGTGTCTCTTTTATATTTGTATTATACATTGTACATTTATTTAGGGAACCATTTATTTCCGCAAATATTGATAAATAAATATAAGAAGTTTTGTTCTTCTTAAATTCAAGATCTAAGGTTAAGAAGAAGAACCATAAGTTTAACCACATTACAACATAAAGAAACTTTAAAGTTTAGAAGAGAGTGTGGTTCAAATGAGTTAGATAATTTATATTATGAAAGGTGCAAAATCCAAATAATGTTGAAATAAAACACCATAGTAAAGACATGAGAAAAATTCTTGAAATTTAAACTTAAAAAATCAAGAAATCTATTTTACCAGTGACAATCGCTTTGAGATTGGAAGCATTGATTCCTTGAGTAATTTCTTAAGTAGTGGAGGCCAATTCAAACTAACCTTTCTTGTTACTGAAGTCCCATCATTGAATTAAACCCTAGGGTGAAAAACAACCAATCCTTTGTGAAAATATGATTTTATTAAGAAATTGCAACTACAATATGATCTTTGTATATATCAATCTCAAAGTCGCATCAACGCCCTCCCAAATAACAAAACAAAATATGGTCATGAAATATATGGTCTGGTGGAACCGAGATGAAAGATACACCAAATGAATAAATATGCTACATGCGCAGCATGGACGAAATTCACAAAACAACAATCTTTACTTTTACAACAGAGTCTCCTCTCTTTCAATATTCCAAGTTTACTGAAATGGATGGTCCCTCACTCTGCCCATACTCTTTAAACTTCCTCTGCAAACACTAACGAATTTCTATATATAAAAAATCCATAACACAACACCTTTTCTACCTTTCCTTAGCCAACCCGCTGGCCTTGTATCCATTTATGCTTTCCGAGAATTTAATGTAAAGAAACACTAATTTACTTTGGGGGTTAAATACCCTGCTAATATCTCAGTTAAGAGCACATAAATTCATTAAATCTGCAACGTATAGCTGCATTTTTATTACCAAGGTCCAATATCACCATTTTCAAAGACTTTTCCTATCATATTATCAAACTGCGGATTTAGAATATGGAAATGGGAACTTAGCATGGTCATGCCTGGAAGGTAGGCTAGAAAATAAATTATTAGCAGAATGATATTCTATATGTTCTATGGTGATATTTAATGAATTAGTACCTATTATGGGCTTCAACTAGGTACCATAAATTATGATGGGTTGAATTTGAATTTGAACTTCAGTTTGACAGGTTATCCATCTATGAGCCCCATCAAACTTGACGTTGAAAAAAAATTATCACAGGTCAAATACGTTCCAAAACATGAAATATGTCATGTAAGACGTCAAATTCCAGACCTATAAAGGCCAGTGTTACGTTGTGTTTATCTCAATTTCAATTAAATTGGTTCAAATTAATTGAGATCAATATAAAACTGAAGCAAAACATTGAAACAAATATGATGGTTAATCTGAGGAAAGATTACCGCTGTTGAGAGTGGAGTCTAACATAGAGGAGACACAAATACCACTCTTTAATACAACAGGAAATAAAATTGCAAATTATTCGATAACTGTAGGTGGAGTAGGGTACAATGGTTGTTTGCAATCATAAGTGAAGGGTCCGTTGCCATGGCTAAACCTTGTACATTAAGTCAGTGGGAGATTTTATTGGAAACACAACCTTCAGCTCATTAATGGACCTTTGCTTCCTCACCCTGCCATAACAGTGGAGGATTCAACATGGTCATGAGGTTCTTCTATGGCATATTTTCTTTAAAAGAGCACTTACAACACAAGTGAGAGATTGGTATTTGTAAATGCAAAACAATATAAGGCATAGGAAGATCCGAAAACTAAGACAAACACCTAAAAAAAATTCACAATGATCCTACCAAAAGTAAACAACATATCTAGCAAGACTTCTCAAAACAATGTAGAGCAAAGAGAATCTATTAAGTGTCTAGAATCAAGTCAGAACAAAACAAAATGTTTTGTTTCAAACAAAGAAGATAACAAATTAGATAATCATGAAAAAAAGCATATATAGTCCCACACCAACACCATTAATGTGGTCATCGGGGCTGGAAGAACTCATGAGCATGAAAAGGAGATTTGAAATTTTAGAAGCGAAAAGGTGGTATGAAGGCAACAAAGTAAATGAAACTGTGGAGGTCAAGGGAAAATTAGAGAGGAAAAATAAAGCTCTTAAGGAACAAATCGCAAACATGCAAGGTAAAATTGAAGAAGGGCAACGAGAAGTGACTGCCTTGAAACAAGAATTAGAGCAGATAAGGGTAATCGACCTTGGGAAGTCAAAATTGGTAAAAGAAGAGGACACAACACAAATAAAGGAGATTCAATTAACATTGGACGAACTGGAAACTAAATAAAACCAACTAAAAGATTGGATAAAAGAGGCTAAATTATGGTCACAAGTTGTAAGCGGATCAACAAACAATAGACATGTAAGAGGGACAAAGAGATAGATATGTAAGAGTTATCTTGAGGATATAGATGATAAGAATATGATCCTTAGAAATAGAGGATTACTTAGAGGCACACGCATCTACGTAGATGAGGACTTGATTCTTAGAGGACCAAATCAATTGTTAGAGGCACACGCATTTCAATGAACCCTACTACACGAAAAATGAGAAATACGTGAAAAAAATGATTGCAATCACATTTTTCATGTATTTCTTATTTTTCATGTAGCAAGGTCCATCAAAAGTATGCGACATGGGTACTCCTTGGATGAGGAATCAAATTATGCATCCAACGAGTGTTCTTGCTCGAAATTTGAGTAAACCCATAGGGAGATAAGTTGAAAATACGAGTTGAAAATGTAGTTTTTTTCCCCTCTAAAATTTGATGATGTAATCTAATATTATTTTATTCTTTCCACTCTTAATTTATAATTTCCTTAGGAGATCCATTTTAGACCTCAAAATTCCCCTTATGCCCCACTCTTAATTTATAATTTCCTTAGGAGGCCCATTTTAGACCTCAAAATTCCCCTAATGCCCCTCATGGGCAAGCTTTTTAGGAGAATGATAGAGCAAAGAATCAACAGTTGAGCAACAAGTAGGGAAAAAGGGGAAAAGGAAAAACATGCTTTAGACCTAGACACTTTACCATTGACCATTATGTCACCCTTAGACATTTGATAAAGAAAATTTGGGACAAACAAGGTGAAACAACATATTGTTGTTTTGTGGACTTCAAGAAAGTCTTTGACATAGTGCCTAGTGACAAAATATGGAACATAATGGAAGAGTTTGGTATTCTAGGTGAGTATAGAGTAGCAATTCATAGACTATATGAGAAGGTTAGGCGTAAAATCAAAACAAGTGAAGGAATGTCCAAATGTTTTGGTAGCGATATTGGGGTTAAACAAGGATGTCCTCTATGCCCCACCTTATTCGGTTTATATATTGATAAGCTGGAAGCTTGGTTAAGAAAGCAGATGGAGAAGGGGCTCATCTAGCAGGCTATGCGGTAAAGTTACTTCTATATGCAAATGATCTTATTCTAATCTAGAAAACAACACATGGATTAATGGAACACTTAAAGGGCCTTAGAACACTTCTATCAGGAGGTGGGGATGCAAGTGAACATTAATAAGACCAAAATCATGATTTTCTCTTTAAGTAGAAAAGACAAACCAAACACTTTTCTTTTCAAAGGTAGTTCTCTCTAGATAGTGAAGGAATAGAAATATCTTGGGATTGACTTCCACCATAAGCTCAGTTGGGAGACTTGGAGGGTGAAAAGAATTCAGGGAGGATGGAGAGCCTCACACTTACTCCAAAATAGGTGCAAAAAATTTGAACTTTGGGATTGGAAAACCAAGAAAATATTTTCTTGTTTGTTGGTTACGTTGATTGTTCTCTATGGTTGTGAGGTATGGGTAAGTAGCATGTCAACTTGTAGTTGGAGACAATTAGAAAGAATACAGAAACATCTAATTAATAATTAATCTTAAAGTTAAAGCCACAGTCCCGTATGAAATCCTTTTGGATGAAGCAGGTACTTTCTCATTAGAGGCAACAATGATAACCAAGTTAATAAGCTATTTAAAGAAGGCTAAAAAGCATGGATAACCAATGTTGGCCCAAGATAGTTATGGAAGAGGAATTAGATCATAGGAAGAAAACTTGGATGAAGCAAAAAAAAAGTACTTGAGTAAGTGGGATATCAAGCTACATGAATGTCCTAGCACCAACGAAGAAATAAAAAAAATTATGATGGAAAAATTTAGGACTGCCATGTGGACTAATCACAATAGTCGTAAAAAAAACATACTACATCAAAGAGTTCAATCCAACTTGTAACCATGGGGAGAAAACATATTTAGGGGCAACTATTAAAGGAAAAGCAAGGGTGCTAGTGGCACAGTTGAGGACAGGGTCACATCACCTTAGATGTGAGACTGGTAGGTGGAAGATTCCCAAGGAGGTTTAGGAAGAGAGAACTTGCATTTTCTACTATAAGGGTGTGGTGGAGATAGAATGGCACTTTTTCATGGAGTGTTCAGCCTATGAGGATATCCACAGTCAGTATGAAAACAATCTAAAGGTTGACAACATGCACCATCTATTTGACGAAGATAAGATCAATCAGATGCTAGCCTTTAGTCAAGACTCATCGTAGAAGATCTGACATCAAAAATAATATAAAGATGAGTTAAGGTTGTTATTCTTTTGGTCCCTTATGCTATTCAGCCTCATGGACGTCATTAAAATCATTCATTCATTTATTATCATCAGCTTAGACAGTTTTTTAGGAAATTGGGAAAATAATGATGAGTGTTGGAGCGTTATAAGTAGGAGGGCCCACTCTTATGCTATGAGTGCTTTTTCATTATTTGTGAAATATTTATTATGTCGATAGGTGTAGTTTATTATGGTATTTAGGTTTTAGATTTTTTTTTATCTAAGTAAGATTGTTCTATTAATATGATACAAAAAAGTAGTTACAGTGAGGCTTGGCCTCAAAAGTATTGAACATCATTCATTGCATACTAAGACTGTCTATTGTTGACTACCCCAACAAAGGGGAAACCAGTCCAAGAAATAAAAAAAGCCGACATAGGGGTTATCAGTTTTGACCAAAAAAAAAAAAAAAAATTAGACATTGCAGATTCATAACCAGAAAACACACAAACTTAACCGTAATTGCCTAGTCATCAAGAAAAAACATCCACTGGCAAAAAGCAACACTTGGCTGCTAAGTGTCGAGACTAGAGATTGTCTGGGGTTAGTTCTTCCACAATCGAACACGCATATTTGTTCGAATCTTCGTCCTTGTCTGACGTGCCACTGCCTTGTGCTGGATGGACTCCCTCGATGCTACCTGTGCCCACACGCATTCTAGACGTGTCACCCCGTCGACTTCCTGAGGCCTGAATTTCACCAAGCTTGCCTTCCGCAGCTTGCTGGCTGCCAGCCAACACTTTACCATGCAGGGTGGCTCTATCTTCGTCTGCTTGTTGTTTGCTGGGGTTGTGAATGCTCCTGTTGCTTGGTTCTGCCCTGTTCGGCTCATCATTGTGCTCAGGCGGAGGTGCTGGCGGGGCAGTTTCTTTAGTGAAAGTGATTGTAACGGTGGCTATGATTATGGGACGATTCAGGGTGCTGTGTAACAGGAATTGTGTGGTATGGGGAGATGGATGCCGAGGTAGGGGAAAATTGGCAGTGTGAACTGCCACATCCCCCCTTCTTGTTCCTTGGAGCCTAGCTCTTCCCCTTCCGTTACGGGTGTTTGGGTAACGCCCAGAGAAGGAGCTATGTGGATTAGGATTGTCAGCTAAAGATGCAGGGGAGACAGAGTCAGGGCTAGGCATTGCAGGAGGGCGAGTGCCTCCTCTCTTGCTTTGCATTCGATGTCGGACCATGGTAGGATTGAAAGTTGGGATAACAGCAGAGGGGATCGTGGAGTAATTGCGCGGAGAATGGACAAAGGAAGTCTGGGTCTGAGTTAAGTTGCAGAGTCTAGTGTGGGAATAATGAAATTCGTTGCCCAGGTCAATGCAGCTAAGCAACCAGCATCATCTACCTATTACAGTGTGTGAATAGGGCTTTATGGCCTGCGGAGGGCAAACACAATGGATCATGGGGGGAGGAATTGCGTAATGGTCTACAGGCGCCATTGCTATGAGTGTTGTGGTTCTGTCTCGGCCATAGCATTCATTTAATGGCACCTGCAAGGTGCCTTAAATGCATCTCAAGTTGGCGTGGGGGAAGACGCAGGTGCTCATGTGGCCAACCCTTCCACCGCCCAACCGTCTCATCATCTTAATTACCTTGATAATCACCCACATCCGGGTATATAGGTTTTAGATTCATTATTCTTTGGAAAATAAAAATGTTTAGATTTAATAATTTGAAAATATTGTTTTTCGTAAACATAATATAATGGATGAAATTAAGGGATTTTCAAAATGTATTTTGTTTTAAAATTGATTTGATGTATTTATGACCTTCGCTTTGTCTTAGCATTACAAATTTTGGACATTACATAAATTAAATGGCAAATAAGTATTTTGATAACTACCAGCCTAGATTCGTCTTATTTTTGGATCTACCAGGATCTGATAGGGATCAAATCTTCACTTTTAACTTTAAAAGAGGTTTGCATCTTCGTTTAATTTCCCGCTTTAAATATGCTATATTCCATATGAATACTATGGATCAATACCATAGGTTCTCATGCCATGGGTAAATACGATGAAGTCATTTTTATTTTAAATTTTTTTGTTTTTTTAACATAGTAAAAATGTTTTCATGCTATTAATTGTATATTTAATTTTAATTTTTATGTAATTTGATTGAGTCAAAATACTTACAGACACACAATTACAACATCTCTTGCATTTAATCATAACTAGCAATTGCACTATATGTTGCAAAGGAAACACTATAAGGCAGTAGCATAACACTATAAGGTAATTGCATAACACTATAAGGTAGTACCTTAAGAAATTGTTGCTTTTCCATGATTACAGTGAAAAGCATTTACTATATATAGTGATTGCTGTACATTTTTCTGAATTTCATTATAAATGCCAATCAATCAAGATATAGTTACACCCAATATGGAAATTATGATTCCATCATATAATTTTACATTTATACACTTCTTCCACAATTGTTTTGCCTTAGCATGGAACTTGAATTTAGCTAATATGATTTCATCCTTAAGATCATTAAGCTCAACATTAGAATGCACCATTTAAAAATTATTTTTTGATTTCCCTTGAGATCAAAAACCCTCTTCCACTTACCACAAGTAAATAATATATAATTTTAATATCTAAAAATTAATAACAAAACATCTATTATAATTTAAATATTCTATAGTTTTCAATTTAATTCAAAGTAAATACAAATTCAATTCACATATATAATTCAAAATAAATATAAATATAAATTTCCAATCTTATCCAAAATTGATATAAATGAATTCTCGAATATAATATAATATAGATATGTTAATATATGAAGAAATTAGAATTAATTATTTATAATATTTATGAATTAGAATTTAATTATAGTTTATTTGTAGAAGTGAAGGACGGAAATTGATATATGTTTTATTGAAACTATCATTTTATGATATTTATAAATTGTAATATTGTTTGTACTCATAACGCAATATAAAATATAAAAGTGAATTAATTATATATATTTATCATCAGATATATAAGTGAATGTTGAAAATTGATATATTTTTAATTTAGTTTAATAAAAATTGTAAATTGAATTGATATGAGTGGTTCATATGACATAATATTAGGTTTTGTAAATGGGGTAGGCAGTTGAGTTGTGGGAAAAATCAATAATTAGTATAGGAGGTGGGTGAAGGAGTGAAGGAAGATCTAATTGAATAGTTCATATGGGTGCTTTCCTTATGATACATTCACATTGAAAAAAAAAAAAAACTAAATTATAGCTTTATTTCAAATAATACTAATTATTAGTAAAACACACACACACACACACACACACATATACATTAAAAAATAAAAAACCATGTAACAAGATTTTTAACTTTACCATGGAGATTCCTAACTTAGAAATAGGCTTTGTTACAATATCATGGTTTGCTAATACCACATTATTAAAAAACCATAACTCATATTTGTATGGCACATATTCATATGGATTTTTTTTTAATTAATCAATTTAATTGAAACGATAAAAAGGGCATGCTTTTTTTACATAAATCTCCACCTTTACTATTTGTAACTACTACTGAGAATATTCTAGAGTATTTTTTGGAGATTAAATTCCTACCATCAATCTACTAATTATTGATAATTAAATTAAAATTCTAAAATCCTTATTCTAAAATATATATACATGTCCATATAATTTTATAACATTTACAATCTACCTAGAGTATTTTTTGGAGGTTAAATTTACCATCAATCTACTAATTATTGATAATTAAATTAAAATTCTAAAATTCTTATTCTAAAATAAATATACATGTCCATATAATTTTATAATATTTACAATCTACCATTGTTCAATAGTCCAGAACAACCCATATAAAATGAGCCATTTATATAAACAAGTTCTATAATTTTATTGTAAAAATAATTCTAAAATAAAATAAAATAAAAATTCATTTTTTTTTAACCTTGATCTCCTAAATAAAAGCAATGAAACATATACATAAATGTTTTCGAAATGAAACATGCATATCTCGTCTTTGTATGTTTCTAAGATAAAATATGTAAATATTTATTCTAAAGATAGACTTATGTATAATTTGTGACATCAAACTCAGTTTTTTATATTTGTGAAATACAAACATGAAATATGAAACTGATATAGAAATATGAAACATAGATTGATGACATTGAATATGGATAATGTTTCATAAAAATAATTTACTCCTATTTAAATTATTAGCCACATTTATTTCTATTTAAATTGTTAATTTGAAAATATTTTAATATTTCATGATTAAGTAGTATATTAATAAAATTTAATTATTTATTAAATATTTAAAAATATATATATTTATGTTGGAAGTAATGGAGAAAGCTAAACTTAGATTATTGTTATGATGATGATAGGTTTGAGACTCTAATATTAGACCTCATATCCTAATATCTAGGGAGTGGTTGAAACCATCCCATTAGTGTGAAAGCCTATATATTTGAGGCTCATCTCACTTAATGAAGGAGTGGGCTTGTATGAGTGTTTTACACTCTCCAGGTTTCTCACCTGGAGAGCCATTTAGTTAATATATTTAGTTTTTATAATGGTATCAGAACTACAAGACGGAGGAACCTGTACGCTGAGTAAAGAATCTACCTAGCGTGCCTGAATTAAAAGCGTTACGTGGTTTGGAAATAGCACCAATTCGCGTGTATCAGCGAGAAAATCACGTCAATTCACTATTATGACTCCACGGTTTTTTATTTCGTAGATCAGCGCGAGGGCTTGGCGTAAAATCGCGTCGACCCTCGACAAAGTAAATCTCGGCATGAAAAGATTGTCGTGGATGCATTCCGCCAAGGACGATTCAGTGGCACAATGATTGTAGATCGCGCGGTGACTACAAGGAAGCAACGATTCGGTGGAGTGCTTGCTTCATGAGGAGAAGTAGCATGGAAGGCGTCAGAGTGTGGCATCCGCTGTAGTGAAAGATCTGTTTTGATCGCTGCAAGATCACCAAGGTGTGATTGAGATCTGCTGCCGGTGCGTGGTAAGAGGGAGTAGAAGACCACAGGAGGCCGGATTTGCCTGGAGATCACGAGGAGGAGCCCGAGGAGGCCTAATCTACGTTTGTTGTTTGCGAGCTGCGAGGAGATCAGTAACAGCATGGAATGTTGCTGCGTAAATCTGATTGAGGCTCTACAGTGTTGAATGTTGTTGTGTTGAAGTGGTGTGTTGGTGAACACCATTCAATTAATTTGCTCCCGGTTTGGTCATAGCATGGTGATATGCTGAACATTTTGTTCATCTGCCATTGTTTAATAATCTGTTGAGGTGGCCCTTACAAGATTGTCGTTCATCTGGCATTTTGATTAAAAAAAAAAATTTAATTACCTTTTTTTGTCAATTCTTTAATTAAAAATATGAATAGGCTCTTTATTTGACATAAAGAAAGGGGCTTATTACTTCATAAAAGAGAGGACGAATTCTTTGCCTGGTTTCGAACCGAATCATCATCCAGGTCATAGATATGGTATCGCTGTCAGCGTCATCTAGAATATTTGTCCAGGAAATCTTATTGTTTGAGAAACCTAGTTGCAGGTTGTGGAGATCCCAAAACCAATTGGGTAAATATTCTTCTAAGTTATTATATGCCACAATAAAAATGTGAAAGTTCTTGCTGATTTGATCCCATCTTTAGAAATATGTGTTATTACTAATTACATACATCAAAATTAGATATTGATAACGTTTCCAGCTTGTGAGAGGTTGTTTTGTTGCTCGTTGCCAGAGCCGAGGGCACTGAGACCTACGTGGCACAGAAGCCACAGTCTACAAGGTTCTATAGTTGAAGAGCTGCCAAAGGGAGAAGTTTCTTGCCTGTGTGGTAACAGGGTTGTTGGAGCTCGTTAGAGGACCATGTGGAGTCGAAAATAATTCCGACATTATATAACTGGTTATGAGGTTTTTGTACATATTGACCATTCTGCCATTAAGCATTTAATGAACAAACCAGTAACTAGTGGCAGAGTTACTAGATGGTTGTTATTGTTACAGGAATTTAACATCACAGTGTTAGATAGACTAGGTAAGGAGAATCAGGTGGCAGATTTTCTTTCTAGACTACAAAATCAAGGTGAGGTTGTTCCGGTTGAAGATTCTTTTCCAGATGAAAATTTATTTGCAATTTCAATAGTGAATCCTTGGTATGCTGACTTGGCCAATTATTTGTCCACAGGAAGAACACCTCCACCTTTTACTCCAAAGGAAAAGAAGAGGATAATCAAACAAAGTGCTCGATATTAATGGCGATTTATTTTACACTGGTTATGATATGATTATTAGACGATGTGTAAGAAATGATGAAATTATTGATATTTTAAAATCTTTCCATGATGAACCGTGTGGTGGGAATTTTGCAGCTAAACGAACAGCATTCAAGATCCTTAGTCTTGGGTACTACTGGCCATCTGTTTTCAAGGATTCTAAGAAGTACGTGAAGAGTTGTGATAGTTGTCAAAGAATGGGTAGGCCAACAACTACAGATGAGATGCCACTTCAGCCTCAAGTACACCTAAAGCCATTTGAAAAATGGGCTCTAGACTTCATAGGACCCATCAATCCAACTTCCAATGGTAAGAGGTACATCTTAGTATGTACTGATTACATGACAAAGTGGGCTGAAGCTAAAGCACTAGTTCGGGCAACTGAACAAACAGTGTTAAATTTCCTCTTTGAAGAAATTTTTGTAAGGTATGGAGTACCAAGGGAGATATTAACAGATCAAGGTACTCAGTTTACTTCAAAGTTAGTTAAGGACATCACCAAAAAATATCAAATCAAGAACAAAAGAAGTACATATTACCATCCACAGGCCAATGGCCAGGTGGAATCAACAAATAAAACATTGGAAGGAATTATCACTAAGACCGTAGTAATGAACAGAAAGAATTGGGAGGAGAAGCTCAAAGATGCACTCTGGGCTTATAGAATCACGTGGAAGAATACTACAGGATTTACACCATACCAATTGGTGTATGGCAAAGAGGTAATGCTTCTTATTGAGTTTCAAATACATACTTTTAAGATGGTTCCAGATTTGGGAATTGATCTTAATGAAGCACAACAAGAAAGAATTCAGCAATTGAACCAGCTGGATGAAATGAGGCAGTGATCAGAGGAGACAACGCTCCTCATGCAAAGACAAAGGAACCAGTGGCATGATGCACATATCAAGAAAAAACAGTTCAAAGAAGGAGATTGGGCTTTACTCTTTGACTCTAAATTCAGAGATCATAAAGCCAAGTTTACTACACATTGGATGGGCCCATATGAAATAGTTCAAGTTCATGAGAATGGATCACTCCAGCTTATTACCATTGATGGAGAAGATCACCTCTTTCTTGTCAATGGCCATAGGTTGAAACTCTATCATAAGCCCATCACCAAGGAGGATTTTCTTCAAACTGTATCTTAGCAAAGGGAGGTTGAGATATTGCAGCCTTCAGCCGTAGTATCTCTACCTTAGTTCATTTCATTTCCATTTAGAAAAAAATTAAAAAAAAAAAAAAAATTAATAATGGTTTAGATGTGAAAACCAGACTCTGGCACACTCTAACCCAGAATTCTTAATTGAAAACCAATTCTTTGGTTGGTAAGAATTCCTTATTCTTTTTGTTTCCTATTGATTCATCGATTTAATAATGACTTGAGGACAAGTCAAAGCTTTAGTGGGGGAGAAGCATCAGCATTTTTGTTTTTATCTCATCTCCTCACTGCAAATTTTCAAACAGTTTATCTCTTCATTGTAAATTCTCAAAGAAGTTTGTTTCAGCACTCCAATATTTCAATAAAGAAATTTTTTGTCTTTGTTCTAATTAGAGGGACCTGTTTAAGCACTATGCAATGGGACCTATTCAGAAGACCATGATACCAGCACCAGCAATAGAGGGACCTGTTCAACAAACATAAAAGGGACCTGTTAGAGACTGCTATCTCAAGCTACTTCAGCAAAGCTTCAACAAAGTTCAACAGAGATCCAAAGGTTGCTTGTCACTGAGGCTCCATCAAACATAAAAAATTAAGGAAGATGCACACATATAGTTCTTTTCCAGATTTCAAAGAGGCTGCACAAACATTCTCCTGATCTCAGAGGGACCTATTATGGATAGCAAAGATTAATCATATCTGATCAAGAAATCCTACCTATGCATGCCAACTCAACTCTTGATCAACCAATAAAAGTGTAAAGTATTGTTATCATTTTTATTTTTAACATTTAAATTCTTAGATTAATTTAGTGTTAAATGTTATGACGATAACTGCTTATAATAAATTTAAAAAACACCCACATATCCACCACTCTTGTCATATCCCTAATTCCTACCATTTCCCAACACTCTAGCCTATCCCCATACTTCTCCTACGATTTTTTTAATCCTCTATTCTACCATTGTCCCATCCTTGTTATTCACTCCCTATCGGTCTAACATATCCTTAGTCGGCCAAGAACCAATGAGCAAGGGACAGGTGGTGAACTCTTGGAAAGCCAAATGTTACAAGGATTCATGCATTGATTTTGAATCGACCAAGTTATAACATGATCGCT
Organism: Pinus taeda; assembly: GCA_000404065.3. Lineage (NCBI taxonomy): Eukaryota > Viridiplantae > Streptophyta > Pinopsida > Pinales > Pinaceae > Pinus > Pinus taeda. The sequence goes on from APFE030185973.1 coordinate 104,414, forward strand.
CGACCAATTCGACTCATGCAAGCGACTATCTGTTATTACACTCCAGTACTTCATACATTTGCGGCGTTCTCATGATGGTATTCACACAACTCAGTACAACTACTCCTCTGTCATTGGACTATGAATATGCTATGTTATTATTATAGTGAATTGGGTCGAGTCGGTTGTTAAAATTCTATTTCATTCTCAGTTGTAGAAAGGGTGTTCCATATTAGCAATTCAGGTGCCGTGATTTCAAAAAAAATGATGGCCGAGAACAGCAAGTGCTACGAAAGGAAAGCACAGTATTTGGGCTCACAAATTTCCACCTCTGCCATGATTCAAGGCCAGTCATCCGGTCACTGCTTAAGCCATTGAAGGAGATGATTGTGAAGAACAGAGGACGCCACCAAGTCAGTTGTGTGAAGCGAAAAGCAAAGGTAACAAACCAAAATACCCTTGTTCAATTAATAAGCATAAACGAAGAGGGTTAGAGCAAGAGTTCTCTGTCAAAATGACTAATAGAGTAGAACCAAACACATTTGATAGTTCTCAGTACCACGATGACTACATTGCAATTTTAAGAGAGAAACAGTGGCTACCCTTCTTGGAGAAGTTTAATGGAAGCAACGAGGAAGTGACTAAATAGTTTTCCTTTACATTTAATGGGGAGAAAGCGTTGATAGGTAATTTCTCATTTAGAGTCTCAGAAGACAATATAGCACAATCCTCAGGGATCAGCCCAGAAGGAGAGAAGTACTTCAAAACTAAACAATTCAAAGAGAAATCATGGACCCAATTCATGTCCAGGTCGAAGGTTTCATCGGTTAACTGGAAGAAGGGTGTCCCAACGAGATGGTTAATGCATCCATGAGACGAGATGGTGTATATCATCCAAAAGTTTGTTACATGTGAGGGTTGATATAGCATACTCTATTTGTACCATATTAAGCTTCTGTTACATTTAAAGGGGCAGTGCACTATTAGTTTACCATATTTCCTCTTGCAAAGCTTCACCAAGATGTCAAAGACTATCCAAAAGTAGAAAGGTAATGAGGACAAAAGTTTATATCATTTCGGGTTAATTAAGATTCTCATTGAATTTGAAGTACAGAAAAGGGGCAAGACATGGAAGGAATTCCTGGTTTCCAATCAAATCAAAGATGGAGAGGATGAGTAAGAACAGCAAGAGCACTAAGGATTTATGCTTGACATTGATGAAGATATTCCTGTGCATAAATCAAACAATGTCCCTCCACCCAGTAGCAGTGTGAGGACAAGGAAAATGAGACAAGAGGCTGCCCAGAAAATGGAGCAAGATAAAATTTTCACTACCTACACAAGAAGATCCATGAGAGCACAAAAGAGCCAGCCACAAGAAGATCAACCCAAATCAAATGCACATGCATCGATGGACATCGAGAGTAGTGCTCACTCACAGCATGGACAAGAAGCCGAAATGGAGGTTGAGAGCAACAATAGGCAAGGAAAGGAGTCCCCACCTGCAATTAAGAAACAAAGGAGGCTGGAAAAGCAAATTGAAAAATTAAAAGAACTGATGGAGGCCAACATGCTAGAAAAAGTTATTAAGAGGGAGAATGAGATGTTGAAAACTCAGAGTAAGAAAACCCAGTAGAAGAATGAGAAGCTTAAGGAGCAAATTAAAGAGCGCAAGGCTGAACAGACTGACATTTGCAACTGGGCAACTAAATGGTATACCCAAAAGAAAGCCCTCAAGGAGAAATACAAGAGTTTGAAGCATGAGCTCCACATCTAGAAGGAAGCCCAAGCTAAAAAGAACATAGATGCATTGTTAAAGGCAGCAGAGGTATAGGCAGGGACAGAGTATAGAGGCAGCACATCTGGGTTAGCATGAGGACATGCTAAGACATTAAGCTTGGGGGAGATGTTGGTACCATTCCATTACCATCTTTTTCTTCTAAAAACATCATCACTTGTCTATCTTTTCCCTCCATAGACCCCTTTACATCAATCGAAATTGATTAGTTAATAGCATTATAGTTGTTAGTTTGCATTAAAGTTAATTTATGAATTTTTATGTTAGAAATTAGGAATTTTCAACAAAAAGGTTACAGGAAGTCATAACATCCTGTAAATGGTTTATCATCTGACACGTGGCATGATAGGCAAGCCAAAGCAATGGATAGGAATGAGCTCCTGAATGTACATGCATGGAGAAAAATCGATTTTATAGTAGATCAAAAGCTCCTAGTTATGTGGTCAACATTGGGTCAAACCCCAACCTTTTGATTACAAAGGCAGTAAAAGCCATGGTTTCCAAACTGGTTTTGTTTTGTCTTTTTTGGAAATCAGTTTATATTAGAATGACCAAAAATCACTCCATTGTAAAAGCAAAAGCATCTGCTTAATGAATGTACATTCGATTCAGATAGGAAGGCAGATAAAGACTGTGTATTATTTTCGTTTTCGGAGACAGTTACGATTATTATCTCTGTGTAATGTTTTGAGAACCGAACTACTGTATGTGATTGCAATCTTCAACGCTTGAATATAGTTACGATTTTACTCCAGCAATGTCTATGCGTTAATACTCTTGTTGCTTGAGTTCATTCCAATGTACCATTGAAACGTGGATGGGCCCTGCGTGGATTGGTATACTGTTAATTTCGTTTCTTTAGCAGCTTTTGAATTTACATAGAACGCATACTACTTAATGTTATTTCCATGTTCACGATTTTGTCGATTTGATTATGAATTCTCACAAATGGTATTTATGGTGATAGCTTGAAGATCTTATCGTTAGATCATTGAACCAGGTCTTGTAAGAGATTTGATCCATCGTTATATTTTAAAGCATCTTCATAGACTCTATTTGTTTATGCATTTAAAGTTCAGTGTGCTTTTGATTTCTTTATGAATGCTTCAGTGTTAACTAGACAGAGCTTTTGTGCATAGCATCCTTGTAAGGGGATTAAAATCTCTGTCTAGCCATCCGTTGTATCCTTAGGACAGTTAGATAACCTAGGTGATCTGAGTGTTAAGGTGAAGGGAAACACATCTTAACCTTCTATAAAGAAGTACTGTCGCCTATCACAATAAACACTTAGTTAGGAATCCTTTATGTCTATAGATTTTAGACACATGCCTCGAAGTTTACTTACCCTAGTCGATAATAAATCTAGTCTAATCTAGCACCCTAGGTTGGCAACTACAACTATATCATGAGAGCCAATGATCTCCATGTTGATAGTCAAACTGATGATATCAATATAAGTTTCTTACAAAGGACTTGTGCGTAGTGTTGAGGATTAAAGGAGGAAGTTATGTGGAGGAAGCGCATGCAAAGATGAGTATAATGACATATTACAAAGACAGTTGCAAAATATAGCATTCTCGGATAACGACAAAACGCAGACCCCACATTACCTTAATCAATTAATTAATAGTAGAGTGAAAGAATAAGGTCATTGCATCGATTAATCTTGTCTCATGTATCCTCATTCACATTAATGTTAAATCGTAGTTACCATTTTCAAATAATATCATTATTACTAAATTATCACTTTCATTAACTTTGTTAGAATTATGCTTTATTACAAAATCAAATTGTTGAAAACAAATGATATATAAAGAAACTCCCAAAAACTCTTTCACTATATATCAAAACAATTTTAATATGTCTAATTTATTAGTTAGGTCTTTTATTCTTTCCTTTTTTTACAACGCAAAATAGATTTTTAAAATATTTTCTTATTTCCATAATCAATATTAAAACTATAAATATAATTTATTTATTTTAAATTTTATTATTAGTTTTAACTATTAAATAAATTACTTTTATAATATAAAAAAAATTATTACTATATAAAAATAGCTAAATTTCTTTGCTATGACTAAAAATTCCAATCTTATTGATTAATGTTGCGGCATTAGAAACAAAAAATGACTTAAAGCTTAAAATATACACAATATTAATATTAAACTATAAATATAATTTATTTATTTTTAATTTTATTATTAATTTTAACTATTAAATAAATTTACTTTTATAATAAAAACATTATAGTTATATAAAAAATAAATTAAATTTCTTTACTATGATTAAAATTCCTTACTTTTTATAATAAAAAAATCGTAAGTAAAAAATGAGTTAAATTTCTTTGCGAGGACTAAAATTCCAATCTTATTGATTAATGCCCAACCTTAAAACATGAAAATGACCTAAAGCTTCAAAGTATACACAATATTAATGTTGATTTTCAAGACTACTTTCACCTCTTCATAATTTTAAAAATTTTATGGTCACGTTAATTATGTGAAAATTATAATCTCATCTTATATTATAAATATTTAAAAAATATTAATATTAAATTAATTTATCTTATTATTTTAATTAAGTGTATTTTGTATTAATTCATTTAGTTAATTTAGTTAAAAGTTATAGTGTTTAGAGTGCAATTGAAATTTCATGTATGAGGAGATTTGTATTTCAAATCCCTCAAATTATCGATTTACCCTATGTATGTTAAGGGGGATAGGGAAGTATTTAGAAGTTATGATATATGTGGCTACTTAGAAGTTATGGTGGCACCAGTAGAAATCTACTTAATCTCATGTAAATACAAAATTTACAAAACCAACGCAAATATATATTTGTTATCTATGATTCAAATAAAGTGAAGACTAGTGACTACTATATGGGAAATCTACTTGAAGGGATAGTTTCTTATATCATTATCAAAACCTTAACCTAAGAGTATTGAGGAGAATTAACCCTATAACCTCAAATTAACAAAACAATTTAAAAAAAGAAACTCAACCAATTAAACTAACGCTTAAAACTAAAAAAAAAAACAAAATATTCATGAAATATATATAAACATTCTCACATCCACCAACCATGATTTGATAATATGTAAATTTGTAAGAAAGACTTTCTATTTCCACAGGTTCTTGCGGTTTCTCTTTGACTCGAGGCTATTCCTTAGAAAATAATATAGTCATCCTTCTCATATTCCATAGGTAACAGATTATGCATGTCACTTATCAAAATTCTTCGCAAACGATTCTTGGGCAAAATCCTTGGTGCTCTTCCCTAACATGACTTTCGGATATTCTCTGCACTCTAAAAAGCAGCAACAATGGAGATTATTGAGGCAACACTCAGGTTTCGAAACAGCAGCAACAACACAAGCTGAATTATTGCAGGGGAAGGATTTTGAGGACGACCATTTCCACAGTGAGACACGACCCGAATCTGAGTGTAGCTCTGATTTGAGCTGATGGAATCAAAGGACTCAATTAGACAAAACGCAATGTAAATTCAGAGAGATTTTACAAACACTAAAACATTAGCAATGGAGAACAAAATTTCACAAGCTTTACATCGCAGGTCTCGGTTTACTTGCTTCTCAAAAGGCAAATTACAAATTTATAGCGGATGGATAGAGTTCTAGATTTCTCTTCAAGTTTTCTGAATGAAATATAATGTTATTTCTAGAAAAGGGTGGTGGTTGTCAGAGGATCAGTGTGCATGATTAATGTCAGAAAGTCGGCGTACGGCGTAGACAGTAATGGTCAGTGTAGGTATAGAGAGTGATTGTTGGCATAAGCGGTGATTTTGGTTTATATTTTTGTTGGTTTCACATATAATAATAGTAAAAATGAATTTAGTAGTCTATAACGCGATTTTTTGAAAGCTTTTTCGGGCGGATTTTTCCGGTCAAAATCCGGCAGCAATTCATTGGAATCCTACCTTTGATAGCTAGTTTCTGCACAATCAATGGCTCCCAGGGGTTTTTAAGGGCGCTGAATCCAAATATGCAGTTTAAAAACCATTTTAACTGCTAAAAATCAACATTTAACCTCATTTCTTCTGCCGGATTCTGTCACCGGAATCTCCAAAAAGTCGCATTATAGACAACTCCAAAATGAATTAGAAATTCAATTTTTGTTATTTTTTATTCTTATTTAAATTTATTTATTTGAAAAAATAACATATTAAGATTTTATTATAAATTATTGTCATATCTATTTTTACTTATTACTAATTTTTTTTTTTTTATTTAAACTTTTAATTTAAAATGGGCCAATCATCCAACACCACCTCTCACCGAACACCACCTCTCTATGGCAAGGTGCAACGCTCCAATTTTCGAAATAGATATTTTCTATGGATCTCTTACAGGTTGACAGTTTCTACACTGTTCCAATCAGAGATTCTGTGGAGACCATATCCTTATTATGAGTGGACTATTGACTGCAATATCATTTCATTGTTTGAGGGAGACAATTCCATTTGAATTATGTAAGACTTATTCATTGTTATGTGCATTAAAATACATACAGGGTTACAGTTGATAATAATATTCCGCTTATACCAGGAGGGGAAAGATCAATGAGTTCTTGAAATCTCTACTTTTAAGGATCAAAACTGTGAACAAGGGATAAATGAAAATGTAACACCCCCTATGTTAATTACAGATTTTGCTGTGACTGTAAAGGGAAAAGAATATTTATACTTTACTGCAAAGAATCCATTTTTCATTCCCAATTTATTATAATAATGGCTTTTTTTTTAATGACAGATGGCCTTTGCATAATCTCTCATTCTCAATTTATTAAAATAATGGCTTTTTTTTTTAATGACAAATGGCCTTTGCATCAATATAATCACTACATTCTTTGATTAGCTCATATGAATAATCCTATCAAATTAACATTTAAATTTACAAAACACATCAGCCAGTCAGTATAGTTTCATACTAAGTGCTACCTTTATCATTAAAATATTGGAATATTATTAATGCATCATTAAACCTTCCTTATGAAATTATTAAAATATTATTAATGCATCGTTTGAAATTATTAATAATGAGTTACTACATTTATATTATAGGTGATGATTTATGTTGCGACTCTGGTGCAATACCTTAATAAACACAAAAACTTTGCAAGTAGAAATTGTACAGAGAAAAAAAGATATCATTCAATCACATTCTACGCAACAATATATTCACCACCACATTTTAATAGTCTATTTTATAATTATTACATATTTTATAACTATTAAAATGCAACCAACTTTATAAACACCTAATTAATAACAATTTTTAACATGATTCCTGGTATGGCCTATCTGTCTATATTAAATTTTTACAATTAAAATATACATTATATGAAGGGCTCCTTAAAACTTATCCAAGAAAATTTTGCTAGCTGCTTCAAACATTGCTTGAATTTTGCTCATTTCTTGTCCATGCATGAGTTTGTTCACCTGTCCGATCATTTTGTTGTATTCCATACACTACGGCTGGGCATCATTACGCTTGTTGCAGGTGCTTCAATGGCCCCCTGGTATGCAGATGCATGATTGATAACCTTAAGAGCTGTTGCAGCTTTTGTGTGATCTTTGAATAAAACTAATGCATTAACGTCATTCATACGCACTAGCTCACACTCACCTCCAAACCTCAATATCAGTGACTTCACAGTTGCATCACATGGTAAATCAAATAGGCAAATGACAAGCCTCGGATCCATATCTACAGATGATTTGAAAGGTAGAGGACGCACTTTCCCTGTTGCAGGAATTGAGCCCTTGGGATTCATTCTAGGATGCAGAGGGGCTTTTGACTGTTGCGTAGCTTGTACAATCAAAACAAATGTTGGATCTCTTCCTGCAGAATATACAGAGAGATTACATCTTTCTGCAAGAAGCTTCAATGTATCCCTTTTCTCCTTGGGCATTGCACAGAAAACATGCAAACGAATGCCTTTTGTTTTAGACAAAACCAAGAATCTAAACCTTTCTTCAACATCTGAGACCCATTCTGGCTCTCTGGTTATCAAATCTGAAATCTGTGAATTCACCCATGACAGATCGGCCTTTGTTGTGCAAAGGCCAAAGGCATATTTCTTCTTCAATTTGGCACACTCATCATTACAGACAAGCTGTCTTTGCCCAATAGGCACTCTGTTAGAATTTGACTGCAATGGTTGAAGAGGAGAAGGCAGTTTGTAGAGAAAGGCTTCAAAAACTGGATCAGCTTTCATATTGCTGCCTCCAGCATCACATGGGACCTCCGCTGTCAATCTACCACAGGAACATGTTATTTGTACTGGAGATTTGCATCTGGTATCAGGGCATGGAGTAGATGGGTGACATGGAGCTGTGCAAGTGTGTTGGCAATCTTTCCTAGCAGCTCCACAAATTTGTCCACATGACATTCTAACAGATGATGATGATGATGAGATTGATTCACAAGGAGGTAAATGGCAAGTCCTAGTACAGGTATGGATTCCACATTGCGTTGTTTTACCACAAGGCCTGTTGCAAAAAATATCCTGAGAACCACATTGGACATTCTTCACGACATGATTTCCCACACACCATTTGGAAACAAGCACACTGCAAGGAGGGCAGTCTCCAGGATGGCAATTATGGGTAGCAGGATGACCACATGGCTGAGGAACTGAGCAGGGATAGGGGCATTGAGGAATGGGTATTCCACAACGTTGTGGAGGAGAAATTGTTGTCCTCCCACATGCACAAGAAAGATCATCGAAAATGGTTAGACAGCAGGATGGGCAACGTCCAGTGTGGCAAAGCTCCTTGCATAAATGCTGCCCACATTGCAACTTTTTCCCACAGGTCTCACTACATAAATGTGGATTCGAATCAGCTGCAAGAGAGTTACCCCCTCGCTCTCGATTTACCTGAGGGCAGCATTTTACATTGCATCTGTGTTTTTTACAGTTTTTCTTTTGCCCACATAGCTTTTCACATCTGAATTCTGCGCTCTCATTCTCCTCTATGGTCAACCAGCAAGGGACTTTCCGAGATGATGACCCACATCGGCATCTCTGATCAACAGAAACAGAACAAGGAGGACATTCCCCATGGTGACAAGTATTTTTACACAAATGTTTCCCACAAGGAAGAGCCTTTTCACATATCTCTGAGCAGGTTGGCACAAGATCAATGCAGCTCTTCCTCTGGTTATTTTCCAGCCGGGTTTTACCACATGGGCAAGACTTAATCTTCTCAGGTAACATTTCACATTCTCCACACTCTCCTGGATGACATATCTGGCTACACTTGTGATTCTGACATGAGAGCATCTTCATACACACATTCTCACATTGAAACACACCATTTTTCCAATCTACTTCCCCCTTGATCTCCACATCTCCACAGATAATCTTCTGTTTTTTCCCACAAAAGCATGAAGCATCATTAAGCACAAACTTGCAATGATCACAAGGACCTTCATGGCAGATATTCTCACAGTAATGGCGTCCACATTCGAGAGACTTCTCGCACTGCTTTCCACATGATGATTCAGTAGAATTCTGATCGTTGCATCTCCTTGTCATCATCTTTTTACCACATGGGCAGGGCCGAGGGAGGGTCATTGCTGTGCAAGGTGGGCATGGACCTGGATGGCATTGAAGAGTACATTTATGTGGGCATGGAACCTCTGGTGTCTCGTTCCCTTTGGCAAGTGGCTTCCCGCATGGTCCTCCACATGAATGTGGAGTGATATAAAATTCTACTTCTGGGTCTCGCACCTTTCCACAAAAACAAAAATACTGAATTTCCTCCCCTGACAAATTCTGCCAAGATCGACAAACTGGGCATCTCCAGGACGAAGTCCCCTGAACAGCAGACGAATCTGCCCACTTCCTTATACAGTGAAGATGAAAAATAGCATAGCATATGCCACATGACCATATTGGTGCCGGTGGTCCAACCCTTTCACAGCATATCATACATTCTACCTGTCCTTTACTAAGCTTCTCTTCAATTTCCTGCACCAGCTGAGGCACATCTGTTCTATCGATGCCGTTTAATTTCCTCCTCGCATCCCTCAAATCCATCTGCTTCAGAGAATGTTTTGTTTCTGTGGGTGGGTGATTTCCATGATTGGATTGCCCAATGAATCCCTCATTTGCAGAACTCTGTCCACTAAAGTCCTCATTTGTAGTGCTCTGTCCCAGGCTGCACACCCCATTGACATTCCCTGGCCGAATTGTGCCCTCATTTGCAGCGTAATTCTGAAGAGGATAGGATCTCTGATGCCTCCCATTGTAGTAGCCTCTGCTGTAATTATTTCTCTGAAAATTCCCCCTTCCTCGCCCTCTTATTGCTCCATACTGTTGATTTTGCCCATTTTGTGATGGCATAACATCACTGGAAGCTGAACCGGCTCCGAATCCATAATGACCTCGACCTCGACCTCTATTTCTTTCAGCCCTAAAGCCTTGATTGGGGTTACGATTGCCATTGGAACTCGAATCGGAATTTCTGTTGCTGTTGGGGTCGGGGTTGGGATTGGCATCGAAAATCAGACCGGGATTTCTGTCGCTGTCGGATTGGGGGCCGGGATTAAAATTACGATTGGGATTTCTCGTTGAATGCGAAGAACTTTTGGGAACCCATTCATTGCGTGCATTTCCGGCCATATTTCTTCTAGGTTCTCTCCTTTCAGAGTCTTGATATTCTCTAACATTGCTGCTGGGTCGATTGTCTCCCTTGTCTCTCCTGGTATCCATGGTCATTAAACCCTTAGACTTCGCAGAAACCCAAGGTTATGAAATACTGGACTGAAATATCTCGGGTTACTGAAATATTGGACTGAAATCTCCGGTCGTGAATGGAGGCACTTTGTGAGAGGCCGACCATTGGGAGAGCTGGCATCTGATATCACGGCCGTAACCTCGAGAACGTTGATGGTCGACTTTTATATCTTGAGCCTAAATTGTTATTTAAAAAAAATAGTTTATTTATTGTGTGAATGGGAATAGCCAAGAGTCGTCTTGAAAGGATTTGTTTTTTATTTTTATTTTCTTAATTATTTATTTTCAGTTACATTGATTTTATTTATTTATTAGAGCAGTTTTAAAATTTTATTATTATTAATTCGTATGGATAAAATCTCTAATATTATATAAAATTAATCTATAAATAAGATTAAATGATTTTTAAAAAATAGTATGGGTAATTTTTTTACTGAAATATTTGGATTTATGGCCAACCATTTACATGTTTTAGTGATTTCCGATGTCTCAATGTAAGTTATTTATAATAAAAAAAAAAATTTGTGAGTCTGTATAGATTATTATATTACATTGAAACTTTCCCTATTCTTTGTAAAATTGTCTTAAAAGTTTTACTAAATATTGTTGTCATTGATGTGGTCTTTAACGCTTTTAATATTTGTCTAATTTGCATTGATTGGAAGCTTCAAATGACCAGAGATGTTGAAGAAAGGAAGAGGAAGCCCTAGAAGCACTTGTTGAGGAATATGGATGTAGAGGATAATGATTTTGATCACGAGAGCATCATCATTTGATGCTCCTCGTCTTGTTGATTCTAATGGTATGTGGCATGCCTCATAATTCCTCGCGATTGAGGATATATGTTTTGTTAAAGTTTGAGCCCCAAAAGTGTGGTCAAAAGCCCCAAAAAGATTTTATAAGCAACCTATGAATTGATAGCAATTTTTGGTCTAAAATTATTTATGGGCATATCCTAATCAAGTTTGCTTACAAAAGAAAATATGGTTAAGAGAAATTCTCGTACTAAAGAAGCCATTGTCAAGGGCATACAATTATTTAAATTTGGAATCAAGTCAGCCTCTTAGGTGTAAAAGCCCTGGTTAAAAATCCATGTAAAAAATATATAAGACCAACGTCATGGGACATGTATTCCAAGTTGAATTGTGGGGAAAACATGCTAGTGGGTGTTCATTCAGTTTATTATGGCTAAGAAAATTGGAAAAAGCAATGGAAAAGACTTTGGAAATGCATGAGACATTTATTGCCATTTTATTTATGAAAATAATGGAAATTAGGAGAAAAGGGACGTGAAAGGTCACATGTTGCATGTGAGGAAGAAAATGAAGGAAAATAATTGAAACTGAAGAAAATGGAGGCCTCATTGATAAAATGGTTTATGAGGATCAATGGGCAAGCTTGGTCATTTCAGTTTTGGTAGAGCTCTCTTATAATCATTCTCTCATACTCTTGGATACTTAGAGTTTTCTTGGAGCACTCTTAGAGAGTGTGGAATACTTGGAGTTTTGGAGCAAGAAGGCAGAGGAAGAGTAGGAAAGCATAAGAGGACATTGGGGTCAACAGCTACAACGGGTTTTTCTTGTAGGTATTGAGTTGCATCTATATTTTCATCACTAGTTTTGGCATGTGTGGTGCATGCATGTGGTTTATTGGTTGGACAAATGCTCTGGAAGCCTTGTAATGACTTGGGTTGAGTTATTACTCCTAAAACCTTAGTTGGAAAAAATCTCTGGAAGCCCTGTACAACTTGGGTTGAGTTACTAGTCCTAGAAGCTGAGTTGGAAAAAACAATCTAGAGCCCTAGAAGGCATGGGTAGAGACCAATCTGATGATGGTTCTTGTGATGTCCAACCATGAGGTGGAATCATTGTTTGATGGGTCGAGGTGGTTGACCTTTGTAAGCCTTGGATGGTTTTGGATTGATGTGTTTTATGAGATCCCACATTCATGCTTGGAATATGGCACGGGGGTGATTGGCTGAAAGAAATATTTGGTTTAGCCATGTCTACGGTCGGGTGGTACGTGGAAGTCCTAAACTTGGTCAAATTTTCCTATGTCTAATAAAAGTTAAGTTCTTTTTATTTTGTACTTATTTATATGTGGATTTAATGGTTGTTACCTCATTGTTATTTTCATGGTTTTATGTTGGTTATAAGCATCGTTAATTGACTAGTTCATGTCATGGTATTTCATTTATTTTCTTATAATTGTGAAAATAATGGATGCAAGACTTAATTGATGTCATAACAGTTCAAGGGAGAAGGTGGTGATCCTTCTTTTCATGTCTCATAAGAGTTTTCAGTCATTCATGCTCTGTCTTGTATCCTAGGCCTGTAGATTGCATTGATGCCAAGTGTTTGACAGAATGTAAGTCCCGATTGGAGATGGTTAGGCCTAGTTCGAAGTTAGTTTTTGGTTTTTTAGTCTTTTCATCATGTGTTTAATGGATTCCAAATGTTACAAAAAGTTCTGGGTAGTCGCCGAAATTCTAGGCTTGAAAAGTGCCTTAAATCCCACAAACTCAAGCACATGTATGCTAGAAATACCCCCTGGACACAGGCATGCAGCCTTTTGGCAGTGTCCAACGATCTCTGGATGCTAGAATGCCCCTAGCATGGGAGTGTCCAGAGGTTTAATATCTTAAAAAGGGACCTAGGGGCATGATACCTGAGTGGTTGGGATGCCTCCTGGGAGTGTTGTTGTTGATGTGGAAAGTATGCTTGATGTGTTTTCATCGATTCCACTTACTTAAGGTTACATAGGAGGTTGAATCATACCATAGTAGCCTCTTGTCACATGTTTACCCCAATTGGCCGATTACTTTGGCAGATGTCGGAGGAGGGTGTTACACTAGGAAAATTGAATTTTGGCTCCAAAGGAAATTTCAAATTGAATTTTAAATTCAAATTTTATCCATCCAACTGTCAGGTTGTCTTAACCCCCTCTAGAAGCCTCTTCGACCCATATAAATAGGGATCATTTTTCCTCCTTTGATCAATTAATCTCAAGAAACAATATGGGGTATCTTTGTTGTTTTGTGCCCTAGAATAGTCACAAAAATCTGAAGAAAAAGGTCATGTTTGGAGGAGTTTTATGTAGTTTAATTTTATGGTTTTTGGTTATGAATTTTTATTAAGGATTTCTTAGCCTTCTTTGAGGCATTTTGGCCTCTTTTAGGACTATGTTTTTGGATGAAATTTTGTTTATTTGGAGTTTTCTCTCGTAGATATCTTTCGGCTTGATCTGGGGGATTGTTTCAGCTCTCCAAAGTAAGCAGCTTCACTATGAAAAATTTGTGATTCCCGAGGCTCTCCTTCTATTCCAGACTTGCCCCTCATGTAACCTATTTAAAGTTTGATTTCGGCGGAGAAATTGGTCTTAATCAGAGGCTTATAAAGGCATATTTCTCTAGGTTTCCTCTATGACTGAACACACCATATTTTAAAGGAATATTTGTGCCCTAATTTGTGTCTACCTGTGTTATTTTGTATCATTTCCAAGACTAGTTGTGATCATTTTTCGCATCTGTTCACACATCTTGAGTTTAGGCTTAATCTTGGATCTCTTTGGGGAGCATCTCTGTGGACGAATCTAATATTCCTGAGGTTTTTTTTTGTCGTATCTAGGGCTAATTGTGGTTGGGTTTCAAGGAAATTCTTGTTGAATATATATATATATATATATATATATATATATATATATACTTAATTGAGGCTACTATTCACATAAAGTCTTGACTATAGTGCTCATTAGTCCATCTAATATTTTCAAAGCATTGTTTGGCTCCAAATTGCATTAATTCTAAGAAGTATTTCTAGTGGTATTCTTTTGTTGGTTGAAGGTATACTCTGTGTCATGTTTATGAATGATTTGAAATCATTTGAGTAGCTCCTTTGCGATCCCTATTTCGAGCAGGTTCTAGGCGTTCCATAGATTTGAAGTCTGACTAGTATTGGCATGTTTTAGAAAGTGTTTCATACCTTCCTTCAAACCTAATTCGAATTTACATTAATTCAAATCACGTTTTCAAGATAACTAAATTCTGGGTTGAGGCATCTGTTACAATATTCTGAGGCATATTCGCACAAATGCTAAGCACATTTTAGGTAGATCCCTCATGCCTACATTCATTTCCCAAGCATATATCTTTGTGTTTTATCCGAATTATATAATTATATTGTTTTTCATCCTTTTTGATGCATTTGGAGTGGAAAAAGTGGAGAATCAGCTCATGAGACCGTTTTTACTGGTAGGACCCAATTTGGTCAAATAGGGTATGAAACCTTCTAGACAGGTTTGAGACATCAAATGACATGTTTTGGGGGTAAAACTTTTCCACTTTGCATAGCACCTTTTCATGTTATTCTACACACATAAACCTTTCCAGTGGCACAAGAAGCACGTCAATTGAAGTCTGTATGCAAAAGTTATGCCACTGAGAAGTTGACCTTCATATTTTCACACCTATAGTTCGGTAGGATGTCGCGTCAGCCCCCATTATTCATGGAAAATTGGCTAGCCATGTATTTGTGATGTAAAAGACTCTAGAAGGGCCTATTTTTTAACTCTAGTTAAGAGTTGATGTAGTCAAACTTAACCACTAGTAGTCTATCAGGTTGTGTTATAACCGGGCCACTAAGAGGAAGAGGAATTCCATTCTTTGGAGATAAATTTGTTCCATAGATGAGAAAAGATAGCCAAAAGAGATAGGAGGCAGAGAAAATAGATAGGATCTATGAATTGTAGCATCCCACGAGCCACATGCATTACTTCTTTGTATATGCATCCATATTTCCAGACAGAGAAAAAGAGTGAAGCAACCTCATCGTCCAGCTAGGTTTTCTCCTGAAAGGGTTTCCCAGAGGGAATATGTTGTGTCTTATGTGTGTGTTAGCTTATTTTGTCATTCTCTACTTTTCTGGATATTTTTCATTCACATGCATGCGCTAATTATAGTAAAATCTATAGATCTAGAATTTTAATAAAACTACAATAGTGTAAAAATACGGTATTTTAATATATTATTATCAAATCTATTGCGGCGAACTATCCAGTGGAATATCCATGGTAGTTTACAGATTAGTGTTTCCATTCTCTAATCTCAACAATATTATTTGAGTTCTATGCTCTTATTGTTTGGGAAATTTCAAGCATCCTTCTAAGGCAATTCTCAACCATCATTTACATAATATTTGTGACCTAATTCAGATAGAATATGGGCTATCCATCTATGAACCATTCACACTAGTCTAAGGCTTTGAGAAGTAATGAAGTTGTGCTCTCTAAGAGTCCAAATGTATGGTTTGAAGTAAGGCTATTTAATTAGTACAATAAGAGATTAATATTTACACTTGTTGAGTCCGTATTTGAGCTATTTGGAGGCTGATCAGAGAGTCCCTGTAGCATGATATTGATCTTGTGAAAGATTATTCAAAGTCATAGTTGCAATTGAGTTTTGAGGCAATAACAAGATCACGATTCTTCCTTGAGCACAAAATAAAGAAGACTTGAAGGTACATTCAAACTTGGTCAAAATCATAATAAGAGTTGAGTTTTAATTTCTATTCTCAATCTTATTAAAGGATAGAACAAGGAAAACTTCAAGACTAAACATTTGACAATTAATGGCATATTTCATAAGTGATATAAATTTTACATATTACAAAAGGAGTGCATATGAATTTGTCTAGTAGCAAAGATTGATAAATAAGTTGTGATGACAAAGAGGCTTATTTAGTGCTTGTACTATCTCAAAAGTTTTGAAGCAGGCTCAGGGTATTCCTTGATAGAAAACTTGTTATCTTTAATTTTATGTTCTAAAGAACCAATTCAACATCTTAACTTGGCACATCTAAAGTCAATTAAGCGATATCATCAGTGGATTCCTTTATTGATAGATTTAAGGATAAGATTTTATGAGATAATATTGATGTATGCATATTATTATTAAGGTTTGACAACTCAATGTCATTGAATAAAAGAGAATATTGTTGAGAAGACATAATTGTTGAGGTCTATTGAGTAGAGAGCGTTGGGTATTACTACATTTTCTAAGTGAGGTTTGTTATTGATGTTGAGAAAAATCATATTTGATTGTGACAATGGATTTGACATATTTTATACTACTAAGAAAGAGTTGGTGTTGTTGCTGATGATCATGTGAAAGTATTGCAGATTGAAAAAATCAACAGATTGTTCTTGATGTTATTCATGTTGAGCATAAGTGGATCGAGTCTAAAAATTGTGAAACATTGTAATTTGTTGTGAATTTAAGGGTGGTAGGGTGGTGCAAGACAAGATATTGGAGTATCATTCAAGCTAGAGCCCAATAACACTTCAGGGAAACATGGTGGTGCTAGGGCAAGTTGGAGCATCCTTTTAGTTGGAGATGATAAATCAGGGGGTTGGAGTTGTTGGGTGTGGAGCTTGATTATCTTCCTGATTGTTCAGAGGTTTTTTGTTTCAACTGCATTGGATCTTTGTTCCTAACGAGGTAAAAACGTCACCCATTTAATCATTATCAGGGGGGCGATGACGAATTTTATGAGCCCCCCCCCGCGAGGAATCTAGGGAAGTGCCTTGAAGCTAAAAGTAGAAGAAAAATTGTATTGTAAAATATTGTAATTTTGTATTCAATTTGGGCCATTCATTAAGCACATGATTTGATGATAGAAGTTATGTTAATTTAGGGTATTTTTCCCCAGAAAGAAACCCTAAGTTTATATGAGGGAATTTTATTGGGTTTGTGTATTATTATTCTTAACGAGAAAGAGAGAGGATATTGTGTGAGAGCGAAGAGGAAATTACAATGGATTTGTTGTAGGTTGTGTCTCTTCATTTTGCTGGATAAGATAAAATGAAGGACTAGTTGTTTCTCTTTGGATGTAACCCAAATTTGGCAAACCACAAATATTTGTGTCTCTCTTGTTTTATGTGTTTTTTTGTTTGTGTTTTTGCAATATTTTATGTATTTCATTGTTTTTTTAATTATTTTCTAACAAGAGCCTCCTTCCAATTGTAGCTAGAGAATATTGGAAATTGGATCTTTCTATTGATGTAATCTTTAAAGGCCTATATTAATAAGCGTTTGGTGGTTTTTATCCCAGAAGGGTTTCCACCTAAAAATATCTTGTGTACTATCTTTGATGTCATGCATTATTGAATAGTGTTGTTAACTTTTCATGTGATGTGATTTATGTTATAATCTGATGCTAATGTTATTAAAAAATTTGAAGCTTAAAATTAACTAATTGAAGTGAAATATTGATTCACACCCCTCTCAGCATTTCCAACCATAAGAATCAGAGTAGGTTCCTTTAGTTGCAACTTAACAGTTGGAAGGAACATCTCATAATTGTAGAGATGGGAAAGTCAAAGAAGCACACATCCTAACAATGAAAGGAAGTCTCTGATATTGGAGTTGTCTCCAAATCTATTACAACTAATGAAGAGAAGCAAGTTGGTTATCTAGCTCCTGAGTTTGATAAAGACACATATGAAATACGACAATCCAAAATGGAAACCTATTTGAAAGCTCATGGAAGTGATGTTTGATGCTTTATTATTTCTAGAGACACATCAATTGATGAATATAGAAGGTACAATGCAAAAAAAATGAATATCGTTCTAAGAGCTTTGCTAAACCTTGTAAAAGAAACCTAGATCAATGCACTTTAACTAAAAGTATTTGGAAGAAGATTTGTGATCTCTACTCAAAGAAGCATGTAGGTCAAGATGAATATGATGATGATGATTTTGATTCAAAAGAAGTAGATGAAGAAGAATAAGAAGCAATAATTGACATCGAGTGAGAATTGAGTAGTGCCTTATGTGATCTTAATAAAGCAAGGAAGTGAAATCAAATACTTGAAGAAGAATTTTCCCTTCTAAGACTTCAAGTGAAGGAAGTTGAAAATAAAGTGAAATACTTGGAAAGCTAATTAGAGGAATCTATAGAAGAAGTTGGTCAAAAGAAAAAGGAACTTGATGCATCTGTAATATAAATAAAAAGACTTCAAGAAGAAAGCGAAAGGAAAAAGGAACAAATGCAATATTTTAAAAAAGCAAGAAAAGATGTCACCCTTATAAAACTGTAAGTAGAGGAGGTAGAAGAAAGAAGAGAAGTCTTGAAAATCTAGTTTCAGGAAGATATTGCTCAAAATAAAAGAGAACTTGATACTTCCTTAATTGAAATAGACAAGCTCAGGAAATGGTAGAAGGATAAATTTTTGGATGATGACATTGCTCATTTGAGGATGAAGGTGAAAGGAGAAGATGAAGCCCCATGTAATAAAGGCACAAGTTCCAAGCCCCTGCAAAGCAATATTGACAAGAACTCTGAAACCAAGATCCTTCAAACGATAAATCAAGGTCAAAAGAATAGTAAAGGTAATGTTGCTCCAAGAAGTATCAATAAAGTAATCAAGGACAAGGATCAACAAAGGGCTATAAATCCTCCAAGAAAGAATTTCTACAAAAGGTCATTATGACAAGGCATCTCATCCAGGTACCTTAATATGTTTAATGGTTATTGTATCTCATGTTCTAACTTTGGGCATATGGCTAGGGATTGAAAAATATATGACGAGGATGATTATCAAGGACATTATCAAAACTGTAGAAGGAAGTGTGCAAGATCGCAAGACATATTTCAAAATGGACTTTAAACAAAAAGTATATGTCAGTGGCTTGATTATTTAGGTTCGACATTGAATGTTACAAGTGCCATAACTATGGGCATATAGCTTGAGAATGTAGATACATGATGGAATCTTCCATGCAGGATAACTCTATAATTAGGCAAAAGAAGGTATGGAGAAGAAAACAAAAGTAAGAAGATCAAGTGAATAAAGAAATCTCAACTTCCATGCTCTCAATATTTGTAAAGTTAGAAGGTCATGATGAATCTATAATGGAAGCTGTTGAGGAACAAGATGATAAGTTGCAGAGCTAGTTCATACATTACGAAGAATCCAACTTGATGACTCCTTGTCCTGTGAATGTTGAAGAGGGGGAGTCTAAGTAGTAATGGTTGAAGATCTATCCTTCGGCATTTTGACATGTGATAGATGTGAAGAAGTCTTCAGAGCAGTAGTCGACATCATTGAGATATTAATCAACTTGTAAAGTAGAAAAATTCATCCTTGAAGATTAATTATTTGCAAAAATACTCGTTGTTGTTGATTTATATTGTCAGTTACAGCCAGTCATGGAAATTAATGACATGCATAACATGTTAGGGGGAGAAAACTAGGAAAAGGAAGAAATATATGTCGTAGGAATTCAGAGGAAGATATTTCGTCAGGGAGAGTAATCCTTTTTCATTGATGTCAAAGTGGGAGAGAAAATAGGAAAAGAAACTGAGAGTCATGGAGACAAGGGAGCAATGAATGTAGGGGGAGTATGTGTGCTACCATCAATGACAAAGGGAGATATTGTTGAATGGTGTTTTCTTTGATGCCAATGTTAGTCCTTAAACAATATTAATATTCATCTAGTTTTCATTAATTGAAAGCTTCCACTGGCAAGAAGCCTTGGAATAGAGGAAGGGGAAGCCCTATAAGCACTTTTTCAGGAATATGGATGTAGAGGAAAATGATTTTTTAATCATGATATCATCATCACTTGATGCTACTCATATTGTTGATTCTAATGGTATGTTTCATGCCTCATAAGTCCTCACATTTGAGGAGATATGCTTCATCAAAGTTTTGGCCACAAAATCATGGTCAAAATACCCAAAAAGATTCTATGAGAAACCTATGAATTGGTGGAAATTTTTAATATAAAATAAATGATGGGCATATCCTAATCAAGTTTGCTTGCAAAAGAAAATATGGTCAAGGAAAATTTCTCTTACTTAACAAGCCATTGTTAAGGGCATGTAATTATTTAAATTTGGAATCAAGTCGGCTTGCTAGGAAAATTGAATTCTGGGTCCAAAAGAAATTTCAAATTGAATTTTAAATTCAAATTTTGGAACGTCGTCTCCCTCCAATAGTCAAGTTGGATTAACCCCACTCTAGAAGCCTCCTTGAACCATATAAATAGGGATAATTTTCCCTCATTTGATCAATTTATCTCAAGAAAACATTTGGGATATCTTTGCAGTTTTGTGGCTTAGAATAGTCATGAAAATATGAAGAAGAAGGTCATGTTTAGAGGAAGTTTTTGGGGTTTATTTTATGTTTTTGGTTATGACATTTCACTACCGGTTTCTAGGAATTCATTGAGGCCTTTTGGCCTCTTTCAGGACTATGTTTTCGGATTTGGAGTTGGATCTCATATATATCTTTGGGCTTGATATAGGGGACTATTTTAGATCTCTAAAGAAAACACCTTCATTGTGAAAATTTCATGATTTTTTAGGCTCTCCATATTTTCTAGACTCAACCCTCCTGTAACCTATTCATAGTATGATTTCATTGGGGTAATTGGTCCCGATCAGATTGATTTGGGTTTCCTCTATGAATGAACACACAATATTTTGAAGATAGATCCATGCCCGTATGTGTTATTTCATATAATCTCCAAGACTAGTTGTGATCCTTTGTTGCATATGTTCTCACATTTTGAGTTCAGGCTTAGCCTTGTCTCTCTTTGGGAAGCATCTCTCTGGACAAATCTAGTATTCCCAAAGTTCTTTTTTTGTGCCAAATCTAGGGCTAATTTTGACTATGTTTCAAGGAAACTCTTGTTGATAATTTTTTTTTGACCTAATTGAGGCTTGTTAATTTTAGGTATGTTCTATGTGTTAGTGCTCAAATCTACCTTAGGCTGAAATAAGGTAAGACTCAAGGCTACATCAAACCACGCTTAGCCTCGTAGCTAGCCCTACGAGGACAGGAGAGGGCTCTCTCCAGGTCAATCTCGACAAAAGATAATCAACGAGGTCGAGATGACTGAATTTATGACTAATTTTAGGCTAGGTATGAAGTACAAAGACTGTGAAATTGAGTTTTTGAGGTTTTGTTGAATTCAAGAGAAAGGCAATTTTGGGTGCGGGGATGAGGCACAGCTTTTGTAGAGGTCTACTTGGGGCAAGATAGGGGATTGTTTTGATGCCTTAAAGCAAGTGAGATGGGTAGATCAGACTGGTGAGGAGCTAAGGAGAGCAAGGAAGTCTCAAGGATTCTCCTTAAACTGAAGAAAACATAGAAAATTAAACAAAT